>OVAN01004643.1:0-25345 GCA_900406275.1 Anastatica hierochuntica
GCTCAGAGGGAATATTACTCTTGATTGTAACCAGAGCATAACGAGGATTTGGTTTAAAGGTTCCAGCCTTTGCTCTAGTGATCATAGAGTGTTGATTCTGAGCAGTTGTGGTGGTGTTCAGAGGGGGAAAGTCTTCTGAATTGAATATAGACTCTTCAGAGTGACTTGGTGGAGTTGAGCTGCTTGGTAGTTCTTCAGACTGACCCATTGAGTTTGATGTTTCAGAACTTTCTTGTTCTATTGTAGTTGAAACATCAGTTTCTTGTATCACTGGTTCTGGATTTTGGACCTCTTGAGAAGTGATTTGTCTATGATGTGAACCAGTATTACTTTCATCTGTCTCATCTTGAGATTCTTTTTCGACTTCTTCTTCAAAACCAGCTCTCCAAGCAGACAACAGAGGAGTATAAGCTTCTGGAACAAAAGATTTGTATTCATTTGAGAAAGGAAAGTTTCCTTCATCAAACAAAACATGTCTGCTGAGATAGATTCTTCCAGTTGGTGGATGATAGCAGCGATATCCTTTATACTTCTCCATGTATCCCAAGAACACACACTTCAGTGACCTTGGATCAAACTTGTTTTGGGCATAAGGTCTAAGTGATGGATAACAGCAGCATCCAAAGGTCCTTAAGGCAGTGTAGTTTGGTTCTTGTCCAAACAGAGCTTCATATGGACTTTGGAACTCTTTCAAGGCAGATGAAGGCAAGAGATTGCTTAGAAAATTAGCAGTAAAGAAAGCTTCCACCCAGAACTGTTGTGGAACATGGCTTTCAAACATCATTGTCAGGCTCAACTCAATCAAATGCCTGTGTTTTCTTTCAGCTATACCGTTTTGTTGTGGCGTGTGTGGGCAAGACACAAGCTGTTTTATGCCACATTGAGCCAGATGCTGCATGAATTGTTGACTGGCAAATTCTCCTCCACCATCACATTGAAACATGACAATTCTTTGTTTTAACAGATTCTCCACTAATTGTTGAAACATTTTGAAGATTGAGAAGAAGTCAGACTTAAGCTTCATTGGATAGAACCAACTGAATCTTGAATAATGATCAATAAAAACCACATAGTATTTAAAGCCTTGTGTTGACAAGAAAGGAGAGGGACCCGAAAGATCACAAGAAACTCTTTCTAAGGGTCTAGAGACAGCATAAGTAGAAGGCAAAAAAGGTAGCTTAGAGCTCTTTCCCAGCTGGCAGGATTCACAGATGGTGAGAGCAGCTTTATTTAGAACTATAGACTTCTTCTGAGCTAGTTTGTGAAGAACCTCATTACTTGGATGCCCCAATCTTCTATGCCACACATCTCCATTAACTACTTGTTGTCTTGTGGAATAGAAGGCCATAAACTGAGGATTCTCCAACACATACAGACCATCACTTCTTTTTCCCTGTGTTAGCAGTTTCCTTGTCTGTTTGTCCTTTATTTTCACACCATCACAATCAAAAGAGAGTTTGCAGGGATAATCACAGGTGATCTTTGAAACGGACAGAAGATTTTTGGTTATATTAGGACATACCAAAACATCAGAGAGAAGAAGAGTACCTGCTAACGTTGGGAGAGGAATGGAACCAATGTGTGTGATAGGGAGAAAATCTCCATTTCCCACCATGACAGAGTCTGATCCTTGATAAGGCTGAGGGTTCTGAAGAGAGCTTGCTGAGTGAGTAATATGAGCAGAGGCTCCAGTGTCTGGATACCATTCATCACCAGGCTGAGTGTTCTCTTCAGTTACTCTCATTGCAGAGAAGGCCTGAGCTACATTCTCATTCTGATACGAGTAATCAAACCTTTTATAGCATTGTAATGCTGTGTGACCATATCTTCCACAGATTTGACAGGATGGCTTTGAGGTTTGATCATTTGTCTGAGTGAAATGTACACTACTTGGACTGTTCTGTTGAGGAAAACCTCTACCTCTTGTGGAGTAACTTCCTCTGCCTCTATAGCCTCTTGTATAACCATTACCTCTTCCACGATTTGAGTATTGTTGAGGAGAGTAGCCTGAATAGTTTTGGGTTACAAAGGCCATATGTGGAGAGACTGTTGTAGTTGCTTGATTGTAAGCTTGAATCTTGTCCTCAAAACCACTAAGTTGAGACACAACATCTTCATAAGAGGGTCCAGGATACACATTCATAGAGTTTTCTATAACAGTGGTTATAGATTCATATTCTTTTCCTAAGCCATGAAGAACTCCAAAGATCTTATTATGGTCTGTTACTGGATGTCCAATGGAGCTCAGAGTATCACATATAGACTTGTATTCCCGTAGATAATCAGCCATAGTCTTTGTACCTTTTGTCAAGCTTTGAAGCTTTCTCTGCAGCTCAAACAACCTTGAAGCTGAAACTCTGTTGAAGAACTTGGCCAAGGCAGACCAAACTTCATATGCAGATGGTAAATGATAAACTTCTCCAAGGATTTCTTCAGACAGAGATCCAAGCAGCCAGGCGCGTACCATTTGGTCAGATCTAAACCAGGTAGTGAACTCAGGGTTGCTTGTTTTTGTAATGATATCACCAGTTTTGACTGAGATGGTGAGAGGTGGTCTTCGTTCTGCTCCTGTTATGAATCCCAGAAGCATTTGGCCAGAGAGAAAGGACTCAAACTGGGTCTTCCATAGAAGATAATTTTTGCTAGTGAGTTTTAGGGTCACACACTGAGTGATACTCAATGGTGGGAGAGATTCAGATGTCGCCATGGATTTACTGGTGCTCTGATACCATAAAGAACTTTAAGAAAACATAAAGAAGATGATTTTGATAATGTTCAATCTCTCATTTTATTCAATATGTGTTGAGCATTACAAAGGTAAAGTTATTGCCTTTATAGGCTGATGAAGATAAGATCAAGAGCACATGCTAGCTAAAGACAAATAACGATTACAAAGAGTAACATTGGGATTGTGAAGATCCTTAGTACACTTTAACGGTTTGATCAGAGGAGGAGGTTTCTCGGAAGTTGCTGCAGCTGGCTCCTGCTTTGTCTTCTTCCTCTCAGCTAAAGCATCTCTTCCCTTCAGAGTGTTTAGATGCCTTGGTACCAAAGGCTCTGCTTTCTGCTCTGCTTTCTGCTCTGTTTTAGCCTCAGGTCTTATATGTGTAGCACAAACAAACCTAAACCAAGAGTAAAAACCTTGTGAGGTTTGGACCTCGAGTACTTACTTTCGATTTTCGACTCGTTACACTTTCTCAATTCGAGTTTTCTGATCCATGTTTTCAACTAATTTCACGACTCTTTTTTTTTTATAAAGTAAAATTTTATTGCAACAAAAACTTTACAACGAATGTGAGTATGCTAAAAAGGGTTGAAAAATAATTTAATGAAAGAAATGTCAAAACTTCTTGCCAAATTTACTAAGCTAATGGACTACCAAACCAGTGAATAAGAAGGTCACCAAACCTCCCAGCATCAGACACTCTCAGTGCCAATATCTTCAAACGGATTTCTTTCTCAATTTGCCGAGCAACAACATGTTGGACCCATGGAGAGCCATGCCGTAACTGATTGCAAGTAACCCATAAATATCTCGAGATGTTCCCTAATCTACAGACGAAGGAGATGCTTACGTCGGAGGAAGACTAGGCTCCTTTTAAGGTTTCTATGATCTTCCACTGTTTGTACTTCCAACATGAAGAATCTTTTCCAACTTGTATATATATGACTTTGTGTTTGTGTCCTAGAGCTTCTCCTCGAGAATGGCTGCACTAGATTACACAGTGTGTCTCCACAGTGAAGTATTTGTGACAACACAAGGTGGAAACTTCCCTCATTTCCTCATGGGGCACCGAAGGTATTTGTTTGGAGGCCATTCAAAGACGATTCGGCCAGACAAGCGAAAGTTAGCCATACTCTTTGACAATCCTAAGTTGGGGTAACTACTCTACCTCTTCCGTCTAAAAGCACGCTTTTTGGTAAAATACTTTCTAGTTGATCTCTCAACGGTTATTTCTGTTTTCGCTGAAGAATAAAGTCCTGAAGACTCGGACATTTGTTTGTTTGGTTTAGTTTTCTGCAATTGAATAAGTCTCCTAACTTATAGGAATGACTCAGTTCTAATTAGTTGCTTAAATTTCGTTTGTTTCTGTTGTAAGCAAGTAGTTTATTAAAAAGACTATATTTCCTTTGATTGAAGTAATAGAACGATTCAGATCGTTTCCTATCTTGTTCTTTGTTTGAATACAACATAGTGGTATCAGAGCTTGATACTAACGTGAGACATGAGTGACAAGGATATGTTAGTGATACATAAGTTTGATAGAGATTATGAGCATTGGGCAATGCTCATGGAGAATCTGATTCGATCAAAGAAGTGGTGGGATCTGATAGAGAATGGAATCCCAACTCAAGAAAGAGGAACGGTTATGTTTGGTATGAGCAGATAGTCCACGGCATATCGACTATATAATCCAGAAACAAAGAAGATTATGATAAGTCGTGATGTTCACGTAGATGAGAATACACGATGGAACTGGGACGGTAAAGAAGAGGAGAAAGAGCTTGTGTGGGATGACTACGAAGATGAGAAAAATGAGGAAAAGACAACGGCTATTACAGATGATAACGCAGGTATTGCACCTGAAGATACACAACCTGAAGGTGATAATGGTGTAGCGGAAGAAGTGGCACCAAACGTAGTTGCTCAAACATCAGTAAGAGGAGATGGGAGAAGAACAATTAGAAGACCTGTTTGGTTTAAAGACTTTGAAACTAGAGATGCTGGTTTTCTGGTAGATGAAGAACACGGTGAAGTTTATGCGATGTTTATATCTATGGAGGATCCAGAAATGTTTGAGGAAGCAACTAAACTCGAAGTTTGGAGATTAGCTATGGAGACAGAAATAGCATCTATAGAAGAGAACTACACTTGGGAGTTAGTTGATCCACCAGAAGAAATTAAAGTGATTGGTGTAAAATGGGTGTTCAAAACGAAACTAAATGAGAATGGAGAAGTAGACAATTTCAAGGCGAGACTTGTTGCTAAGGGTTACCATCAGAAACAAGGTGTGGATTTTCATGAAGTTTTTGCTCCAGTGGCAAGATGGGACACTATAAGAGTAGTTTTGAGTATAGCAGCTGAAAAGCGTTGGAATGTGTTTCAATTAGATGTCAAAAGTGCTTTTTTACATGGAGAACTAATGGAGGAAGTATATGTGGAGTAGTCCAAAGGATTTGTGGTTAGTGGTGAAGAAGAGAAAGTTTTTAAGCTAAAGAAGGCATTGTATGGACTAAAGCAAGCTCCTAGAGCATGGTATAGCCGCATTGAGAAGTTCTTTCTTCAAGAAGGGTTTGAAAAATGTTACTGTGAACATACCCTCTTTGTGAAAAAGGAGAAGGAAAGCTGTTTGATAGTGAGCTTGTACGTTGATGAGATACTTCTTGGGAGTGGAAGTGATTCAAGATGAGAAGGGAATTTTCATCAATCAGAAGAAATATGCAGAGGAGATCTTGGAGAAATATGGAATGGAAGAATGTAACTCAGTAAGAAATCTTATGGTTCCAGGCAACATACTGACGAAAACAGGGGCTGGAGATGAAGTAAACCCAACAACATACAAACAACTTGTTGGAAGCTTAAGATACTTAACTGCAACAAGACCGGATTTGATTTACTCAGTCAATCTCGTTAGCAGGTACATGGAGAGTCCAACTAAACAACACATAATAGCAGCAAAGAGAATACTGAGGTACATTCAAGGAACTCGTGACTTTGGAATTTAGTACAAGGCCAGAGGTGAGCAGAAGTTGATTGGGTATGTGGACAGTGACTATGCGGATGATATGGATGATTGTAAGAGCACCTCTGGATACGTTTTCTTATTGGGAGGAGCAGTTGCTTCGTAGGCATCAAAAAAGCAGCCTATAGTGACATGGTCAACGACAGAAGCTGAGTTTGTATAGGCGGCATTTGGTGCTTGTCAGGTTGTGAGGATAAGGAACATAATGAATGAAATTGGTTTTCAGCAGCAAGAAGGTACAACTATGTTCTGTGATAATAGTTCGACTATAAAACTGTCAAGGAATCCAATTATGCATGGGAGAAGCAAGCATATTCATGTTCGGTTTCATTATTAAGAGAATTGGTGAATGAAGGTGTAATTCAACTCAGTTATTGTGCTACACAAGAGCAGATTGCAGATGTTATGACGAAAGCGGTGAAACTCGATGTGTTTGAGAAGCTAAGAAGCATGATGGTAGTATGTGTTAAGGATGAGTAAACTGAATGGAGGCATTTCAGTTTAGGAGAGGATGAAGAATAAAGTCCTGAAGACTCGGACATTTGTTTGTTTGGTTTAGTTTTCTGCAATTGAATAACTCTCCTAACTTATAGGAATGACTCAGTTCTAATTAGTTGCTTAAATTTCGTTTGTTTCTGTTGTAAGCAACTAGTCTATTTAAAAGACTATATTTCCTTTGATTGAAGTAATAGAACGATTCAGATCATTTCCTATCTTGTTCTTTGTTTGAATACAACATTCGCTGGACAGATGGAGAAGTTTTAAACGGCAAATGTTAAGCATGAGGTCTCATAGTGATTCCAAGGGATTTGAGCTGAAACGACCTAGCGATTCCATTTGCATATTCCCTTGCCCTGACAGTATGTGTCGGAGGAACAAAACAACAACAGCAGCAGCCACCTGACACATTGTTGCTAGAGATTCGTAAATTCTGGTCCATTCATTTAATTTCCAGGTTATTGCCAATTCTTTCAATTCTTTGGCCGCATCCACATCCAAAAAGACTGATCGAAAGAGGACTAGTATGCGCTTGCACGGCCTTCCTGAGCCTTTTTTTGCTGTGGTAGGTTTTTTGACACATTTAAGTTGATGTAATCTAAAATGAGGAACTGAGATTAGCTCCCACCAAGAGTCACCTTTGTTTCTGGGTGAAGAGGATGTATATGTTTTGGATGTTCTTCTGTGTTTTTGCATATTAAAATCGTTTGCTTTTTTGTACATTTGGTACAAATAAATGTAGAGTTAGGAGAGAAGAAATTGTCCTCAAAAAGTTTTGTACATGGATGGATTCTTTTTTTTTATATATAAATTCTTTGAAATAGCTATTGTATTTCTTACGGATGGTCAACTTTTCGAATTTATTTGGAGGAAATAGAGAAGAGTAAAAAGGAGTTTCGTTTCTTTTTCTCGTTCGTTCCTTTCGCAGTTTTAACACAAATGCAAATTAGTTATCACATGTTGTTCACCAACTTTCCGTATGTTATGCGTTATGTAAGTTTTGCCTTCCGGTTTGGATTACCGAACCGTTTTGATTTAAAGCGGTTAACAAAAAAAAAATTCCTCTAAATGTTGCCTTCCGTTTTGTTATGATTCTTCCAAGTAAATGAAGTGGATATAGTGTTGGACTTTTTTAATCAAAACAAATGCATTAGATTTAGCTTTGTGAAGTCCATTTAGTATTGTAAAAAAGTTTTCTAAAACAAAGACATGTTCATTCACCTTTTCTCTAACAAATCTGTCTTACATAACAAGATTGAACTTCATATTTGAATGTTTTATCAAAATCACTGGCGAGAAATCAATTTTTTTTAGCTTGAATGCTGAAAACATATTTCCTATTATTTGGAAATTAAATTAAACAACTCCTTAGATTATCATATAAATTTTTGTTTGTCATTAGTTGGATAGACAATGTTCGATCCATAATCAAACCCTACGACGAAAGACAACGTGATCTGGTGGAACCGAACTCCAAATACATGAACCGAGCACTAAGGTATTAATCTCTAGACTATGACGGTCTTGACGATTATCATATAACTTTTTAAAACATCTAAGCATGAATAACCAAATGGTGCAATATTACGCATACACATTGCATTTGAGAAGGTAAAAGAGATGCCAAGAAAATTAAAGTAAGGAGTTGACATTATAACACATATACCACACGTGTGGGCTTACAAATACCAACTATGACGTTGAAGAGCATTAAAACCCTAAAAATCATGGAAGTTCCACCTACATTTCTTGTCCGTCTCTGATTTAAAAAGAAAATCGATGTTTATCTAATTATAAATCTATGATACAAAGATAATGAAATTTTGGATGTTAAAAACAAAATTTTGACCAGAGCATTTACAATATATATATATCATTTACATTTTGTAGGTTGTTTTTTTATAATGATTTCCTTTGGTTGCACGAGTTTTTTCAGAAGTAGTTCACTCTTTTATGAGGTTTGCAGCATATCAGGAGACTGTAATAGGCTCAAACATATCATTTTTTAATTTTAATATTTCATATTCATTATTGATTTTTATCAAATTCTTATTGATGTTTAACGTTTTTGTCTCATATAAGTAGATGAATATCCTTTTGTTCAACGAGTAGATGAATATCCATTTTAATGAAAAAGTAGATGAACATTCTTTGTATACGCGTGAGTTTTGCTCACTTACACTTTACGTTTTGTTTAATATTCTATAATAGCCTATTTAGTATTGACCAATATTAATTCGGACAATAAATTAATATAAAATTTTGCTTGTTGCTTATTTCGTGGTAATTCCTCTTTTCTTCGTATATATACTTTTATTTTTTTCAACGTACGGATCACAACGGATCGGTTTGATAGTCAATTAATTTCACATATTCCTTCTATTTTGTGGTAGAGGAGGATCGAACCTGATGTCTGAGGATTGACGCTGGAGACTCAACCACCAAACTACAATGTCTTCGACTTTCTCTGTATACTATAACATGATGATTTTGAGAACATGATGATTTTGAGTCATTATATACTGTATTTTTTATGTTCTTAATTACACCAGAAAAACAGAAAAACGTTCAATCAAAATCCAAATTAATTATTAGACTCGACATTTTTTCCCTTTTGAGTCTTATTTTTCCCAACGTACATAATATCATATATCACAAAATTAGCAAGGTTAATTATTTTTGACAAAGAAGAGCAAGTGGGTCAGTAGTTGCACCACATCTGCTATCATCTCATCAAACCAAAGTACGAATATGCATTTGCTTTTAGTGAGATGAACTATTTATCATTGGGTTACATACGACAAAAAAAAATATTTTCGACCACATTTTACGTTAAGCCATTAATAATTGTAATCTATTTTTTTATTGTAATGTAAGACCGCAAAAAAAAAATTATTTATGTTGTAAACGTAATATTTTCTTTAGACAAACAAGATTTAAATAAAACTCTACAATATCTCCTTTTTTGTAAAAAACTCTACAATATATCTAACTCAAAGAAGCAGACAATTTACTTTAATGAGATCATTTATATATTTGATTATTGATAAAGTCTTGATATTTATCTAGTTTCTTTGTTGCGATGAGTTTTGTGTATATAAACGAAAGTCCATACTAACGTTTTCGCATCAACTAAAAATAAAAAGTTGACACAGACACTTAGTAAATTAAGAAATCAATCACAAAGCTTTCTATAAGCTCCCATCATGGCGATGTCAGGAACATACGTGGCGGAGATTCCTCTAAGAGGGTCGGCGAAGAATCACTACAAGAGGTGGAGGAGCGAAAACCACCTCTTCCGGGAGGCCATCGGCCAACATGTCCAAAGTGTGAAGGTCCTCGACGGTGACTCGGACCCCCACGGCGCCATCGTGTCCTGGAACTACACATGCGGTCTCAACTTTACTCTCTCTCTTTCCATATATAAAATATATTGTTGTGAATAAATGATAGTTAACTACGTAAATGAAAGCTAGAATTTTTAAGAGACAAACCAACGAAGTGTTGGTCCAGTGATAAGAACTCTTCGATTTAAAGAGCAGGTCATATGTTCGAATTGTGTTGGGAGGAGTCTGCTCGCCAAAGACGAGTATCTTACTTGATTTAACTCGTCTTCTTTAAAAATAACATATATAAGAGCATAGTTAAAATGAAACCGGTTCTTATACATATAATATTTATTAATAAATAAATTTAAAGTAAAAAATAATATTTATTAATTATTAAATTTAAAGTAAAAAATTAAACCAATTAAAATGGGATAGCTATAGATCCGATTTTTAAAAAGAGGTTCTTCGTCCGTCTCTTCTGCAAGAGACGGTATCTTGCCCACCTCTTGTCTCTCTCTTCTTTATCTTTATTAGAGACTGCGATCAAGAAGTTTAGGCCATGTTTATTCCAAAAACCCTTATGGGTTTCTTAATTTTGTCAAAAAAATTTTCTTCTGATTTTAAAAAAATTAAAAAAAGAACCAATCGCGGGCCGCCACGTGTCGGTGGGGTCCGCATACAGTGCAAAAACCTCGCATGAATCGTTTCTTATTTAGGGATCTGAAGAACCGATTTTTTAAAAAAAAGTGGGGCCCACCCTTACTTTTTTGGCTAAGAACGATACCTGAATAAACATACTCTTATAACTTTAAGAACCCTTTCTACTAAATTATTATTATTTTTTTCTTTTAGAACTTTTCTAAACCCATGCAAGACCATATTCATCCTTAAGAGGGGTTCTAAAACATAAAATATATTATTATTTAAATGATTGTAAATATTATTTATTTTTCTTATTTTTATTTTGCAAAGAAAATCAAAAAAAAATGCTAAGGATCAATTCTTCCATAAGAGGTGGAAGAACCCCTCTTTCTTCTCACTTTCTCAATATTTTAATATATTTTTTGTTAAGAACTTGTGTTAAGAAACTTGCATTGCTTGTGCTCTAAGACCATCTCCAATAGGGTATTTTAAGGGTATCTTAGCTCCAATTCTTAGGCAAATAGTGAAGAATTGGTTCTAAAAAGAACCTAAATAAGAACCAATGCTTATACTATTTTGCGGGCCCCACGACACGTGGCGGCCCGCGATTGGTTCTTTAAATTTTTTTTTTAAACAGAAAAAAAATTTAATAAAAAATTATTAAAAAAATTGTTTTAAGCACTCCAATAGTGGGTAACACCATTGGAGATGCTCTAAGACCATCTACAACCACGAACCCTTTAGAGGTTCTTAATTTCAACTTTATATTATTATTTTTTGTGTGAGATTTAAAAAAATAAAAAATAAAAAAATAAAATAAATGCACCAATCGCGGGTCTCCACGTAGCGGTAGGGCCCGCTAATAATGCAATCAACCCATGGAAATGGATTCCTAATTAAGATGTTTTAAGAACCATATTTTACCTATTCCTATTTTTTTATAATTATTTTTCCTAAGTTTGTGTGCTAAGAACCCTTTAACATCCCCATTGGGGATGCTCTAATAATCTTGCTCTAAAGTAGCTAGAAATAATTTATGTTAATACAAGGATTGCATATTTGCATGTATGTATGAAGATGGGAAGCAAGAAGTGTTCAAGGAGAAGAGAGAGTTTGATGATGAGAAGATGACGGTGACCGTAAGAGGGTTGGAGGGTCACGTGATGGAGCAGCTTAAGGTCTATGACGTCATCTTTCGGTTCATCCCCAAGTCGGCAGAAGGTTGCGTCTGCAAAGTCAATATGATTTGGGAGAAGCGCCACGAACACTCTCCAGAGCCCATCAAATATATGAAGTTTGCCAAGAGCCTAGCTGCTGACATGGATGACCACATCCTTAAAGGCCAGAACAAAGCTTAAAAAAGTACTCTCCATCTTCATCATCACTATATCGTCCATGCATGTATGTGTGTCTTTTGTGTTTCTCTCGTGCGTGCCTTATGGCCCTTATCATCCGCCTCCTTTTCCTTTGTACACTTTTGAAACTGATGATAAAGGCGGTCTTGTATGGTTTGATGTTGTTATGGTGTTCGTAATATGAATATATAATAAGCGTGTTAGTTATACAATCTAATAAAAATGCATAGTCTCATTATCTATAGCATAATCATTTTCATCAAAAATCGGCAAAATGTAAAGATTTTGTTTAGCACGAATACAAACGAAACCAAAGAGTAAAAACCTTGTGAGGTTTGGTCCGTTTGGACATCAGGTTCTTTGTTAGCAATTGCCATCGCGTCGTTCCTCGTGAAGTTGCATTTTATCTTCACCGCCTTTGTCCTCGGAGTCTAAATATCATCACTTCTCCGTTATATATATATATATATATATATATATCGAGTACTCACATGAATAATCAAGTCTAAGAGCATCATTATCCAGGGTTGCTAAGTGGTTTGCTTAATATTTTTTTAATTAAAACATTGAGTAGACCCCACAATATTAGAAGAAACCGTTGCTAGCAGATCCAGATTAAGCAACGATTTCTTTGGTTTCTTGAACTGTTTCACGGGCCCCACTGACGCGTGAGGGTCCGCGATTGGTTCTTTTTAAAAAAAATTTAAAAAAAATCAGCAGAAAATAAAATAAAATAAAAAAATAAGCAACCCATATCGGATTGTTAAGGGTTAATGATGCTCTAAAGAGACACACTGTCTCCTCTCTCTTTTGTATAAAACCTAGATTTTATAATCCTCTTGTTTTGGTCATTCCCACCTCAAAGCTGGTCTCCATTTCTTCCTACATACCTCGAGTACTTACTACTGATTTTTTTTGACTCGCAACACTCTTCTCAATTTGAGTTTTCTGATTAATGCTTTCAACTTTTTTCACGAGTATCAAAATAGAATGCGAAAGACCAACAGTTTAACAAAACCAAAACTAGTCCTTAACACAAAAAAAAAACAAAACCAAAACTAGTTTCACGAGTATCAAGATTCATGAGCAGTTGTATGTGGTTCGTGTTTGTCTTGAGTAAAGAGTGTTGTTTGGTTTTTGAGTGCAATTCATTGTTGACCGAGGCCCATTAGCACTTGTTCGAACCATCTGTTGCCCTTTTCAGTAGTGTGACAACTTTTGGGTTGTTTTTATTAGGTTTGAGTGTTCGGTTACTCGACCGGGCTAGAGTTGGGTTCGGTTCCTAAACTCTAGTCCTGCAATATATGTTTTGATATTTTATAATTTTTGATTCGGGTTCATGTAATTCCGGGTCGCGTTTTTAGGTATTGCGGGTACTTTAGGTTCTTTTCAGGTATTTTTTGGTTTTCATATCAATTCGGGTGTTTATTTGAAGTACATTTCGGATGTTTGGATATTTTGGGTATTATTCGGATCCCAAACTACTTGAGATAGATGAGAATAAGACTTGATCATGTGTTTTTAAGTTCAGAATCGGGTTCGGTTCGGATATTTCGGGTCATATTCGAGTTCGAGTAAAATGTCCAACCCTAGTTTTTACAATCTCTAAAAATCGTAACAATATTCAAATCCTTATAAATAAACTAATAAATGGTTCTATAACAATAAATAATTTAAAATACCTTTTTTATATTATTAATAGACACTTTTATTATTAGTAAAACTGTCAATTTTAAAAAAAAATTATATAGATGCATCGTTCAAATAGAACTCTAAACGCTCACCTCTTCATGTCACCATCCTTTGGTATTTATATACTAAAGAGTATGAAGTGAAATATCTTTAATATTCCTGTTTTCCATTTTTCCATATGATAATAAATGCTTATTCTCCAAGATATAATAACATCCATCCATATATTCATATCATCACTTTGAATCTTTGATCACGTAATTAGCAGCTCTTGTGTCGCACACTTATTAGACAGCTTGTGTCATTCTTGTTCTTTCAAATTTTGCAAATTTATTATGTGTTGTTTCATATTTCTAATAGGCTAGTAGCCAATTTATTATTGACCAATATTCAGACATAAAATTAGTAGAAAGATTACTTTGTTACTTTTTTCTTGGTCTTATTTACTTTTCTTTTTATTATGCATGAAAACTAATAATTTTCTACCGTTCTTACTTAAAAAATATTTGTTACAGTCAACCAAGAATGATCGTAATCGAATTTTTCCTCATGCATATATATTTTAAGTCAAATGCTTTGCCTAGTGATAAGATTTCGAACGTAAAAGTTGTTTTTGTCGTTAATTAACGTAACGTTTTCTTTAACTAAATGGTAAAAAGCATTAAATTACAACTCGACAATATATCTAACTAAAAAGAACAGACATTTTACTTTGCTAAAGTTTTATATATTCGATTCTCGATAAAGTCTTGATATTTATCTAGTTTCTATGTTGTGATGAGTTTGTCTATATAAACGAAGGTCCATACGAACGTTTTGGCATCGACCAAAAAATAAAAAGTTGACATACACACTTAGAGAATTAAGAATCAATCACAAAGCTTTCTATAAGAAGCTGGCGATGTCAGGAACATACGTGGCGGAGGTTCCTCTGAGAGGGTCTGCAAAGAATCACTACAAGAGGTGGAGGAGCGAAAACCACCTCTTCCGGGAGGCCATCGGCCAACATGTCCAAAGTGTGAAGGTCCTCGACGGTGACTCGGACCCCCACGGCGCCATCGTGTCCTGGAACTACACATGCGGTCCCAACTTTACTCTCTCTCTCTCTCCATATATAAAATATATTGTTGTGAATAAATGCTAGTTAACTACGTAAATGAAAGCTAAAAACTTTGAGAGACAAACCAACGAAGTGTTGGTCCGGTGATAAGAACTCCTTGATTTAAAGAGGTGGTCATGTGTTCGATTTGAGTTGGGAAGGGTTGGTTCGCCAAAGGCTGAGTATCTTTCTTGCTCTAACCCGTCCTAAGGAGATTAGGGGTCCACGGGCATTTACGGTCACCTTTAGAAATAACATATATAAAGTAGCTAGAAATGATTTATGTTCATACAAGGATTGCATATTTGCATGTGCGTATGAAGATGGCAAGCAAGAGATGTTCAAGGAGAAGAGAGAGTTTGGCGAGGAGAAGATGACGGTGACGGCTAGAGGGCTGGAAGGTAACGTGATGGAACAGCTTAAGGTGTATGTTGTCATCTTTCAGTTCATCCCCAAGTCGACAGGAGGCTGCGTCTGCAAAGTCAATATGATGTGGGAGAAGCGCCACGAAGACTCTCCAGAGCCCATCAACTATTTTAGGTTTGTCAAGAGCTTAGCTGCTGACATGGATGACCACATCCTCAAAGGCCAGAACAAACCTTAAAAAGTACCCAATAACTTCATCATCATCGTGCCTAATCATCTATATATATATTTGTGTCTTTTGTGTTTCTCTCGTACGTGCCTTATGGCCCTTATCGTCCGCCTCCTTTTCCTTTGTACATTTTAAGCTGATAATAATAAGGCGGTATTGTATGATAGTACATCATCGTTGTCTGTGATGATTTGATGTTGTTATGGTGTGTACTTCGTAGTGTAAAATGTAAATATATAAAAAGCGTGTTAATTTATAGTTATACATTTTATGAAAATGCATAATACTAAAATGTATATAGTCTTTTTATCTATTAATGCATAACCAATTTCATCAAACTCGGAATAAACATAACCAAAGAGTAAAAACCTTTTACCAATGCCATCACTTCGCTCCATTTGAGGTTGCATTTGATTTTCACCATCTAAACCGATGTTGGTCTAACATTCTCAATTTTTTTGATGGTGCACTACACTCACTTAAAAATTTGTGCTTTTGTTATTCATATAAAATTTTTATAATGCTTTAAACATAATTAAAATATCGCCTAAAATCTTGATGTCCTAAATGGTCGGTTCCTTTGCTTATGGTTTGAGCCGGTATTGACCACTTTGCTCCTGAATCATGTTTTCAACTTGTTTCACGAGTATCAAAAAGAGGTGCCAAAGTCCAAACAAAAACAAAACTTGTTTCACGAGTATCATCAGGAACAATTGTGTGGGATTCGTGTTTGTTACGAGTAGAGAGTGTTGTTTGGTTTTTGCATGTAATGAATTGTTGACTGAGGTTCGGTGTAACAACTCGTTCCGTAGGATTCACGGGTGGTCTTGTAGAGCATCGACCACAACCCCTCATTCGAGTCAAACCAGTAAACCAGTTAGTCTAGTCGGATAGGTTGTTGGTGGCATGACACTCTTTTACCCTTTTTAACAATCAAACCAAGCGTTCGTGCTTAACGTTACTCGAACTCATGACCTCAGCCTTTAACAACCCTCCAACATGACGAGTTTTCATCAATTGATATGCAGACAACTCGTCATGTTGGAGGGTCGTTAAAGGATGAGGTCATGTGTTCGAGTAACGCCAAGCACAAACGTTTGGGTTAACTGTTAAAAAAAGGGGGGGGGGGGGGAAACGCCATACAACCGACAATCTACCTGACTGGACTGACTGGTTTACTGGTTTGACTAGAGTGAGGGATTGGAGTCGATGCTCTGCAAGGCCAGCCGTAGATCGTACGAGACGGATTGTTACACTTGGCCCTTTAGCACTTGTTCGACCCATTTATTTAGGGTTGCAAAAAATATATAAAGTTTTTGATTAGCCTGAACAAATATAACTAAAGAGTAGTTGCATTTCCAAATAAATACTAAAATAGTTTTAAATTTAAAAAAATCCAATAAATTGTCACATAAAAATAAATAATTTTGGATATATTTTTTAGTTTATGTTATTAATAGACATTTTCTATTGCTAATAGAACTATTTCTATCTCTAAAATTGACCTCCTGTATAATGAATAAATGAGAAATTTCAGAATTAGGTAGATATAATAAAAAGATCAAATGTCACATTCAGTCAAATATATATACCAAAAGGGTCACTCACGGGTGAACCTTATGACCACGTCTAAGGAATGATTTTTACTTTCTTGTACTAACTAATTTTTCAACCAATTTCAATCTTTGATTACAAAGAAAAACATTTGCATTTCCTTTTCTTTAATATATAAATGGAATTATTTATATGTTGTTTATTATTAACAAAAAGGTAGACATTACATCTATATATTTGTGCTTTCTTTTCAGTACTATTTTCTTTTCTTTTTTTTTTTTAACATCTATAGAATATATTAACTTAGAAACCAGAGGATTAAATATTAAGCCGGCAAAGAACATGTTCTTTCCGGAGCTAAAACTGACAGGTATAAAGAAATCTTCGGAGCCAAAGATGATAAAACATCAACGGAAAACCATAAACAGAGACAAAACCTAACCATGACACTAATAACTAGAGAAATAATCACAACTACTTTGAACAAAGAGGTGATAGAATCATGGACTTCAAACAGCCGGACTTACCTTTGAACCGGGTTTAGAAGGAAGGTAAGGCATCAACCATGGTGACCTCTATAAAAAGGCCAAAGAGAAACTCAATAAAAAGTTGAACTCCCGGCAGAAGAAGACAAGAGACTTGATACAGAAAACGAATAAGATGAGCGTCGACGAAGAAGCAAACAACAGCCCAAGATAAATTAAAGACCCTTAACGCCGTAATTTTCTCTTGGTAGCAGCCCAACCCAATACACTTCTTCTATTGCTTCAAACCAAACAAGGTGAAACCACAAGGACAGCTGAAGAACGACCACCGGATGAAGCTTTATTTAGGATAACGAATAAAGTAGACTTTAACTGCTGAGTGAGGGATAAGATGCCTCAGAACTTGTAACTTCATAGTAAAATCGTTAATTGCAGTCTTCCCAAACCAACTGATTGACCGTTGCTATCTAGAAATCCAAAGGGAGAAGCCACCCAAACCAACAAAGTCGAACACACAAGCACCTAAATTCACACCCTGATTGAACCCGACGATTGAAACAAAGACCAACAACCCACAGATCTAGGCGTAAACAAAAACCTACATTGCCTTAGATCTCGTCGGCACAAAGGAGCTTCAAGCTCTAACATTGAAAGTCAGCAGACTCACCTTGCCAACAGACAACGGCGGAACCATGGCAGATTCCGATTTGAGGTCGTCGAAAAGAGAAAAAACAGAGTCGGATATATACACAAAGGAGGAGACCGGCGCTAGTGCTGTGAAAGCCACCGAAATCCGATCTCGAGACGGCGAAAAATGGAGATTTGAGGTCGGAGGCGATGCAGTACTCTTTTTTCCATCTGAAAGATGATATTATTAGCATAGTGATAGAAACGAGTCGGCAAAGGACTACACCTTTCCGGAGCCATAAGCCGGCGAGTCTACATAACAGACTCCCGGAGCCAAACAACAAAGACATAGTAGAACCAAGAACAAAGTTAATTCTCCGAAAAACACAAAAACAAAGAATTTGAAGGATGAACAAAGTAGAACCAATAGCATAAAACCAACAAAAGAGTCAAACGGTCTCGATTGGAGGAGAAATGGAGTTGAGCTTCATGTGCCTAAATTATTGGGGTTATAGATCACCACCGAACCTCATTATATTGCTCCTCGCTTGAGAGAGCCACGAGAACACCGATGCAAAAACCCGGGCCGAAGAAGATAGTGTTAATCCTAGCACCATTGAACACAACCAACGACCACAGACAAAGAAACTCTACACACTGCCTTACAAAAGAGCCGGAATCACCTAGCAATCCCGTTGCTCTTACCTTGTAGGCCGAGCACACCTCTCATACTAACCATTTAACGCTTAGCTAGTTAAAGAAGAACCACCGTCAAACGGGAATCGCCTCTCATACCCGGAGAAAATAGAGCATCTACAAGAACCAAACCTCATCAAAACTCCAATGACAAGACAAAACCCCTAGAACCAACTATAGATCTAAAAATGTTCACCTTCAGATTCAACAAAGAAACCTAAAAACCGACTCAAACCTCACCAAATACCACCTGATGCCTGCGCCACCACTCCAGAGGAAACCAAAGAGTCGCCGGATCTGACCCAAACTCGTCGGAAAATGGCCAAAATCGACGGTCTCTAATTAATCCACAACAGTTTGCAAAGCGAGCCCAAGCAGTAGAAGGAGAGGGGAGCAAAGAAAAAACAGGGAGAAGAGAGGTCCCTCCACCGCCGACGAAGATGCCAAACGGGGAGGAATCGATGGCTTCGTCACTGATGTTCGCGAGAGAGATTGTTGTTTATTACTACTCTTTTCTTTATAACTACTTTTTCCTTTTAAAAATTAACAAAAAAAAAAAACTAATAAAAATCACTTAGCATTCTTAGAATAATCTGGCCCACCTACAACATTAAGCACAATAAAAGCATATATTTATGAGTATATTACCTCTTCATTATATATAAGAGACAAATTAAACAGATTCATAACAATTTTTGCATATAGGTTATAACATTCAACGAAATTTTATTTCCACCAACTACACAAAATACTTTTGGTAACTACAAAATTCTATAGATGCCTACCCAATTTACCTGCCAATGTCATGTAAAAAGAAGCCGGTCTATCTAGAAAGCGAGATTATAACCGACAAAAAAAAAATATTAAACCGATGATGACAAAGGGAAAACGGTTCAGCCGAAACATCTGTAATAAACCCGTTTACAAATCCATCGAGTCGACTCAGTGAGACATCATCTGATTATTGTAGAGTTTCCAAGCCGAAGTGGCTATGAGCGGCCGTGTGTGCCAACTCAACATAAGACACCCGTCGCTCTCCTCCACGCGATAACCTTCTCCGTCGTTGAACAGAGCCAAGAGCATACTCGCTTGCTTAAACGCATTTGAACCGATATGCGCCGCGGTAAACCCGGCTGAACCGAACCGGTTCTTCCATTGACTCAGCGTCTCGTAACGCTCGACACGGTCAGGCCCATCGCAAGCCACCACGTTGCATATCTGTTTACCCAAATAAACCTCCGACATGACCTTGTCTTGACTACTCGGCACACCTTCCAACGAGTCAAACATCGTCGAGTAATAATGCAGCGACTCAGTAAACCGGTCCAAGAAAACCGGACTATTATGGTTTGATTCTTGTTCAACCACAGTGAAAATCTCCGGTTTAATCTGATTCACCACTCCAAGAACTTTCTCTATCGCACCGGTTCGTCCCAAGAGCTTGTGTAGCTCGAAAACAGAGTTAACCGCAACGGATTCGATCTCGCTTGGTCTAAGCTCAAGCATCGACGAATCGAGATCGGCTAAAGTACTAGCGACGAATCCTCTGTACTCGAACTCCAAGTGAATCGCTTCCGCTAGATGAGCTAATTTACACCCAACTTCATGGAGGTAATCGAAATTATCCGGCGCCGGAGGACCGATTCCGGTTAACCGGAAAATCGGAGGACCACCAGGTCGAAACGCTAGTGCTTGCATAAGCGCCGGCCATTGTAGACCTTGATTCATGGAGAAATCGATTACATGAACTCTTTTTTTACCTTGAAAAGCTTCGAGGATGGCTTGATTCGCGGTGAAGTGTGCGAATTTGAGATAAGGACAAGTCTCGTAGAAATGCATCTGGAGAGTATCGGAGAGAGAGTGGTCGATGGAACTACGCGGCGGAGTTAGACGGTAGATCCGCCGCGCGAGAGCTTCGGCGAAGTAGGTGGCTACTTTTTTCATCGCGCCGATTTGAGATACAGCTAAGTATCCGATCTGCTTCACCAGAGCTTCCGCTAAAGCTAGATCCTCTTTTTGAACGGCTTCGGCGCAGGCTAAAAGCGCGTGGACTAGACGCACGCCGTTTTCTTGCGAGTCCACCAGGATTAAAGCACGAGTTGACTCGGCCGTTGTGGTGGTCACCGTCGTCCCCGCGACGCCGTTTCTCTCCTCCGCCACCGTCATGGAATCGGAGCTAGAGCATTTCAAACGCTTGTTGTTGCTCCTAGGTTGATTAGACGAGGAAGACGAATCGACGGGAAACTGATTCAGAATCGCGTCGCCGGGAATAGATTTAAGATCGTAATCGGCGGCGTTAGACGACGGAGGATTAAGGTCGCCGCAGAGCATGGAATCAAGCCACGTGTAGATCTCCGACGGATTGTAGTGAACGGTGTCCGTCGTGAGCTGAGAAAGATCGTCTTCTTGTACATTTGACATCATCACTTCAAGCTGCTCAAGCTTCTGAGCAACATCCGCCATCTCCGATGACTTCACCTTGTAACCTAACACAGCTAAAAGCTCATCCATGCCGTTACCGTCGTCTTCTTCTACCTTCATCAGATGTTGATCTCTCTTCATTTTTGGTTTCTCAGATCGATCTGAAACCTTCCTTCAATGTCGGATCTATGTTTGCTTTCTTTTTTTTTTTAAGAATCTTTAGAGTTAGAGACTGTGTGATTCTGCTGCTGCTACTAGTACTACTTCTATATTATCGTCACAACAAATAAATTGTGAAAATTATAGAGAGATGTTTATAAAAAGAAAATCATATTATAAATTTTATAATTATTATTATTGAGATTTGAGAATGAAAAAAAAGGCTCGTGATGGGGCTCGATGTTCGAGGAATCATGGGTCAGAGGGGCTAACAGCAACATGCTCAAAGAGATAAGGCTGAAACACACAACAAAATTACTACATATATTTTGTGTGAACGATATAATATGTGTATAAAGTTTTAAAACATTTAAAATTTATTATGTCAATTTTTTTTGGGAGACTTATAAAAATACACTTTTGTATTGTCTGTTTTTCAAAAATATCCCTGTTTGAAAAAAAATTATTTTTACACCTCTTTTTTTAATGAAAAAGACCATTATATCCCTAGACGAAAAAAAAACCCTAAACGTTAAACCCTAAACCTTAAACCATAATTCATAAACTTTAAACCCTAATAGCTAAACCCTAATCACTAAACCTTAAACCCTAATATTTGAGGTGTATATTTGAAAACCATTAAAAGACATAATCTTTGTTTTAAATCATATAATCAAGGAAAGTTATAAACTTTAGAGTTTAGATGATTATACTACTTTGACAACTTTAAAGATTTGTCATACCACTAGTGTTACATTTTACTTTATGTCGCTTTTGAATAGTTTGGTTTGTCGGTTTTGTATGATTGTATCTTTTTGTCAAAAATACAAATAGTTTTTAATAATTTATTATTTTCTCTGTTCTATTTTAAAAGATATTTTAAGATTTTATACACATATTAAAAAAACATTTAAAATTTGATTTATTCTATATAAAATATTATTTATTATATATTTTAATAATCATTCAATCAGTAGTTAAACTACTTACTTAATATAAATTGTTAAAATTCATAAAATTACAATAAATTTTGTATTGAAAAATGAAAAGATCATTTAATTTGAAACAAAAATATTTTGGTAAGACATCATTTATTTATGAAGAGATGGAGTATAATACTAATTAATCAAAAAAATATATTTAAGTACTGAAATATTGTGTTTGAAACTGAAAACATCATTAAGCTGAAAACAACTTTTCTAACATTTACCATTCTAATATCATCCAGAGTAAAGGATGTTATTTTAAAATACATAGAATTTTTTTTGTATATTGGTTCATTTGATGGAGAGAAGTGTAGAAGCTTTGCAAGTAGCAGTATTATTAAAATCACCCACTTAAATGGTGAACTGAGTTAGTTCATCATATACTGTTATAGTGCCATAAGCTTTTTATGTAATAATGTAGTCATGCTTCATGGAAGGTGGTAGGAAACTAAACAGCATAGATAAATTCATGTTTTGTGGAAGGAGGTAGAAAAACTAAAAATTCATGCTTCGTGGAAGGAGGTAGAAAACTAAATATCATATATATATTGGAAATAATTATGCATATATACACAACGAAAAACCCCACTGTTATAATGTTATTCCATCTCATTTCTCAGATTCTTGAAATTGTATTATTTTAGTTGTCACATATGTATATTTTTAACTAGAAATTTGAAATGAGAAATTATCCCAAATATCAACAAAAAAAAACCATTAATTAATAAATTAACACCCATTTTATTATTTAATTTTAGAACGCATAAAAATTATTATTTCATCCCCATTTTAAAAAATTCATGGAAAAAGCCTATTTTTATAAAATCACCCCATTACTTTTTTTATGAATCTTAAAAACAGTAATTAAAATTTTTATTTGTCTTTTTGTTAACACACAAATTCATTCAACTTGAAAGCTCACTGCAATTTAAAATTGTTAAGTAACTCTTTAATCTCTTTAATCTCATGTTAATGTTTTTTTTTTAAATCCAAAATATCAAGAGAAAAAATCACATTACTGACAGCATGTGGTGGATCCACGTGTAAAAGAGTCACGAAGGGCATTGACGCGAATTAAACCGTACCAGAATTGGGAGAGTGGTCCCCAGTAAACACATGTGAGTAATGACACGTGTCGAGTCTTTGATTCGGTAGCTCCCCTGAGAGACCATTCCCATCGTTGACGGCCGTCGTATCGTATGGACCATTCTCAATTACCGCTTCCATCTTCTATTTCTTCTGTTACGTCCTTTTCTCTATTTTCCTTTTTTATGGTTTAATATTTTTAACCACTTGTTCACATAAGTTCTATCATTTGCATAACGAAATTATAAATTTTCACAATGTATCATATAAAATATGGTATATACTCCATCCTTGTTACTCATCCCTTTACAAAAATAATGTCATTTTGACATTTTTCACACATAATAAAAAAACTATTAAAAAATTTTATATGTCATTCATCAATATTTTAAACAATTATTTTTCTAATTAATACATTAAAACAGTGAAGTTAAGACCGGAATTTGGCTTATAAATTTATATCGAAATGTAAAACGACATTTTTTGTGAAACAAAATTAAAACTTCAAAACGACATTTTTGAAAAAAACGGATAGAGTGTTTATTTGATATTTTGGCTTTCGGCACACAGATTAAGATTTACGAAATCTTATATCTTTTCTTCCATAAAAACAACATTAAATATAGCTAATTCAACTAGTAAAAAATCAAATTACATAATACTAATAGTCAAAAAAGTTAAATAACATTAAAATTTTAACATAAAAATGTGAGATTATCGTCTAATACGAAACATAAAAATTATCCTAAAACATAAACTATTGGAGAATGGAGAGAGTATATGTCATATAGTGAAAATTCATACTAAATGTAAATTTAGATGCTAAACTGCTTGACTTTATTTCACAAAGATGTTTAGTATATATACATGACTTGAGTGACTCCTAATTCCCTTAAACTTAGGAACACAAATATAATTATCAACAATATATATCCTTATCCCCTAATACTAAACATGTTAAAAGTTTATATTTATACCTTCAATAATGCAATCAAGTAAGTGCTCTCATTGATTAGCTAACCATAAAAAGGTTGCGCTATCGCTCATTGATTCAATTCTTTTATAAGTAGAAGACAACAAATGAAAATGGTGTCAAATCATGTGTCATGAAAATTAAGTGTGCTTTTATTGAACTTAACTTTTTTCTAAATAGAAATAGAAGCCATTATGCATATGGGATACATGTAAGCATAAAAATACATTAACAAGAAAGGAGACGGACCAAATAATGTGAATTGCCATACAACTGAACACGAGTTGGCAGTGAGACCGACCAATCCTACATGTTAGTTAGCCTGTTAGGGTCACCTTGAAGTTGTGTGAGTGAGTTTCAACAACAACGACAACAAACAAATTCTACATGAATATCACTTATAGGATGATAATAATCACTCCTTTTCTGCTTTCATCCATTGGCTAACGTTTGGCTTACACATTTTAGCTTTTAAATGGGAACCACGGAAAAAGTGAATATTTTAGGAAAATATTTATTTAGTGAGGCTGGGAAAAAATCTAAATCTAAAATATTGACTTGACTCGAAAAATCAAAACACAAAACGATTTGTTGAAATATCCAAACAAATCTTGTTCAACGATATTATCTGAATCCGGACGAATACTCGAAAACCCATAAATTTAAGATCGAATATGAACTCGAAATTCAAATCGAACCTGAATTCGAAACATGAAAAACCCGGAAAAAGACCAAAACAAAACTCAAACCGAACCCATAAAATCGAACTTGAATTAATTTCGGATATGCTTATATTTCTTTTACATTATCAAATTTTTTTACATTATCAAATTTGTTTGGAACCTGGATATATCTTAACCAAAACTTATATGAATAATGAAAAATTTGGATGGACAAACGGTTCTCCGGGTTAGTTCGATCAATTCTGTTTGGATTCAAATAATTCATATTCACCTATCTAGGACCGTTTAGAAACTGGTTGAATTTCATATTTGTTTTGGTTCGGGTTCCGCCAATTTTTAGAATTTTGAAAGGAATTGAATTAGACTGGCAAACATAAAAACCCCTAAAACTCCGAATGGAATTATCCATAATAAAACTAAATTAACCGAGAAATAAAATAATATAAAATCATATTTTTCTATAAAAATCATAAAAATATATATTTCGGATATTTAAGTATCCATTTGTTTTCGGTTAGTTCGGAGATCCGAAATATTTCATTCTAGAAAGCGTAAAGGTTTTGTTGCTTTTCGAAGTGGGTTCAATTCCAATTCGGATTTTTGGGTTGGAATTATTTGTCTAGTCCAACAAAAATATTCGGAACGAAGCTTATTAATATACAACCACCGATGAAGAAGGTGGTCTTAGCTCGGGTAGAGTGCGAGTGGAGGAGGTGTTCGA
>OVAN01004644.1:0-25344 GCA_900406275.1 Anastatica hierochuntica
TTAAGGATGCCCATGATTACATCTCTAAGTGTGATGCTTGTCAGAGGAAAGAAAACATCAATAAGCGGAACGAGATGCCTCAGAACCTCATTCTAGAAGTAGAGGTTTTTGACGTATGGGGTATTGATTTCATGGGACCTTTCCCATCTTCTTATGGAAATCAATACATTTTAGTTGCAGTAGACTATGTCTCCAANTCCAAGTGGGTTGGGGCGCTGGCCAGCCCTTCTAATGATGCCAAGTGGTTATAAAGATGTTTAAATCTGAGATTTTTCCTCGCTCTGGAGTGCCGAGAGTGGTAATAAGTGATGGAGGATCTCATTTTATCAACAAGTTGTTTGAGAATTTGCTGAAGAAGCATGGAGTTAGACACAAGGTAACCACACCTTATCATCCTCAAACAAGTGGACAAGTTGAGATTTCCAACAAGGAAATCAAGGGAATCCTGGAAAAGACTGTAGACAATACCTGAAAAGATTGGTCTGTGAAGCTAGATAATGCGGTATGGGCGTATAGAACTGCCTACAAGACACCACTAGGCACTCACCGTTTCATTTGGTGTATGGGAAGGCATGTCATCTACCTGTTGAGCTCGAGTACCAGGGACTTTGGGCTACGAAGTTGCTGAACTTCGACATCAAGCCTGCAGTTTAGAGGCGAATGATTCAACTCAATGAACTTGATGAGATTCGATTCAATGCTTATGAGAACACAAGGATCTACAAAGAAAAGACCAAAGCATTCCATGATAGGAGGATCATTTCACGCCATTTCGCCGTAGGCGATCAGGTACTGTTGCTTAACTCATGTTTGCGGTTGTTTCCAAGAAAGCTCAAGTCGCGTTGGTCAGAACCATTCCTGATTGCTGAGGTTAGACCATATGGAGTTGTTGTTCTTGATGACAATGGGAGAAAATTCACTGTAAATGGCCTGAGACTCAAGCCATACATTGCAGACGAGCCATCCGACGAGAGAATGCGAATTTTTTGGAGGATCCACCTGCCATCTGATCGTACTATAGTCAGGCTTGTGACTTTAAACAAGCGCTGAGTGGGAGGCAACCCACTAGGTAGTTTTCTTTTTCATTTTAGTTAGTTTTGTAGTGTTTTAGGCTTTAGTGTTTTGGTTTTTGGTGCTTTGGACGTTTTTCGTATTTTTGGCTGTCGTATTGCAGGATACAGATCACCAGATACACTGACAGGGATCGATCGATCCCTGTCTATGGATCGACCGATCTCTGTCTCATTTACGTGGCTATATTACATGATTTCAGGTAAGTTTGTTTTTTCCCGTTTCTTTTCATTTTCATTTTTTTTATCTGCTACTTACCCCTTCCTTTGATTTGTTTCCCACTGAGACGGTGTGAAATAAGTCTGGGGGATGTTACTTATGTTTTTCTTTCTTTTGGTGTTGTTTGAGTCATTTTTCTGTTTTCTATCGAGTCAGTAATGGATTTGTTTATGCTTTATCATGATTTCAGACTATTATCTTTGCGCATTGTACTTCATTTTTATGTTCATTAACCATTTCATTTGAACTTTTAGCGCAGGAAATTCAGAATAACTCATGACCAAACTCCCCACCAGAAATCTCTGGAACTTAGACTTTTGTCTGAAATATTTTTAACTCTATCTTATTTGGCTTACTAATGAATTTAAATGCTTTGATCCAGGAACTTAAAATCTGGAATCAAACCCATCATTCATGATTACATCCCCATTTCTTTTTCTGCCATCCTTTTCGGTAATCCTGAATGACCAGACTTATCTTTAGTCTGACACCACACCCTTACCTTATCTCCTTGAATCTCCATTCATTTGTTTTTCATCTTATGTGCACACATGTGTAAAAACAATGGAGAGAATAGGGTAGACATGATCCTTCTAATTGCTTAGGTAGGATTGNTGCATTTCTTCATGCTGTATGGGTGATTTAGAGTTTAGAAATGTCGTCAACATGTTAATTTCTACAAGATTTTCGTTCTGAAAAAAACCAAAATTAATTTTAAATTCTGTATATCTGGTTTAGAAATTAGCATTTGCATACTATTATGTTGATTGGATTCACCCTGAAGAATGCACATATTTGGTTTATTTTCTGATTGGTGGTTTGTACTTGGGTAGTTAGGGGACATGGATATCAATATACTCTTTCTCTCCCGCAATTTTGCATAATGTCTTGCATCTTGACACAACTTTTGATACCCGAAACATTCTAGCCTCACCACTAAAAATCCTTGAATACCTAGCCTGATTTCCTGATTATGAGTTCTTCGGTGAAAAGTTTCACGCCCATCTTAATTGAATGTAGAGAGTTATTAACATGGAAGCTGAGTTTGCAGGTTCAGATTTTAGAGTATGGATGGGCTTGGGAGGTTATGCAGCAATTCTTGGGGAGAATGTTCTAATTGTTCTAAGTTTATATGGTTAGCGAAAGTAGCGCAGAGTAAGGTTTTTTGATAGCATGCAATCTATTTGGTTTTTGATTACTTTTCCCGCATGCTCAGTCTTCGTTTCCTTTACTTGAGGACAAGCAAAGATTCAATTCTGTGGGATTTGATGTGTCAGTATTTTAGTAGTTTTAAATACGGTTTTTATACGAGATTTATGGTTTTCAGTATGTATTTAGATCCTTTTGGCGCGGTTTTGTGTTCTTTGTTGTTTTTACAGGAATCGAGCTTGAATGTGCGAAAAGAAGGCATTTTGGATGGATTTCAAGCGTCGAAAGAAGTGTTCGTGAAAAGCTGAACTATCCAGACAGTTGGACAAGGATCGATCGATCCATGGACATGGATCGATCGATCCCTGTCTCGATTTGCGGACCGATTTTACGAAGAACTAAACCGAACTTATTTTGAACCGGATTTTGATACAAAGACCTGAGCTCGTGTTTTACCTTTCATTATGCACTTTTATAGACTTTTAGAGAGCAGAGATTTATTTTGTTACCTAAGGAGAAGAAGCATCTTTGTACTTCAATCTGAGAAGCTTTTGGAACCCTTTTACTCTTGTTTTTGTTAAATAAAATCATGTCTCTCTTGAATTTGATTTATGTTTTTGCAATTATCATGAGTGAGTAGTCTGATCGTTGGGTTTAGGGTTCTCACATAGGGATTCATGATTTGTTGATGTAGAATCGCATGATTAGGGAGTTAATCTAATGGATCTTCATCTATGATTGTTCGTAATGCATGAAATTGAACTGATTACTTAGTTTCTGAAGTTAGGTAATTTAACGCATGGAAAGTGTTTGTATAAACGCCTGAAAGAATCTTAGATGAGCAATTCTTCTTAAGCCAATGAAAATTGATGTTTAAGTGAATTGTGAACTTATCAAACCTGTTAGTAATGCATGATTAGAAATCGAGAGTCAACGGAAGTTAGTCTCGAGATTTCTAATGCATAGGGAGCTGATACTACGGAAGTAGATCAATTCTACATTAGGTTTTGAGTTCAAGACGGTTTATAACTTGTTCCCTAGTCTATAATTTGAATCAACAATGAATTGTTTCCCTGAGAATACCCGATGCCCATTACTTCTTTGATTGATTTTACAACCCCATTGTTGCTGCCTACGTTTCTTTGCTTTCTAATTTTCGATATTTGCATCATCTCAAAAGACATCTTTTTAGCTTTAGCCCGCTGTTTGATTCTACATTCTTCTTGCCACCTTTGGTCTCTGTGGATTCGATCCTAAACAACTTCAGCGTATTTCTGTGCGCTTGCAGTGTTTTCTCGGGCGAAAACGTGAGCTATCATGGAGCTAAGATGACTGAACAAGGACGTAGAATTTTCATACCAGCAACTTTCACGGGAGGTAAGAGGTATATGAAACATTACTACTTTGATGCAATGGCGCTTTGCAAGTACTATGGATATACAGATCTCTTTATCACATTTACATGCAACCCGAAATAGCCAGAGATTACGAGGTACTTGTAAGTATACAATTTGACTGCTGAGGACAGAGCAGACATATTGTGTAGATTTTTCAAGATGAAGTTGGACAATCTTATCACGGAGTTGACAAAAAAAGAAGGTTCTTTTTTGAAACAACTGCTGCAGGTGCATTATCTATTTAAGTTATTCATAAATTACCTTGCAAAGTTATTTTCTATTTCTAACCAAACAAAAGTACGAATATTTTTTTTCCTTGACCATACTTTTTCCCATAAACTTTGTACCTAATAATAAACTCCATTTATTTTCGTCTTTTTAACAACCATGTACACGATTGAGTTTCAAAAAAGAGGATTGTCGCATGCTCATATCCTACTCTTGATGGAGAAAAATCCGAAATTTCCTACTGCCGATGATATAGATAAGATTATATGCGCCGAAATCCTAGACAAGACGGTAGATCAAGAGTTATATGTAATCATTGGAGAGTGTATGTTGCATGGACCATGTGGTGTAGCAAAAAAAGGATAATGTATGAATGGTGAACGACAAGTGTTCGAAACACTTTCCTAAATATTTCAACATCAGGACATCGATTGACGCAAATGGATTTCCAGCCTACATGCGTCGTATTGATGATAGGTTTATTGAAAAGAACGAATTCAAATTAGGCAATGGATATGTTGTACCATACAACAAAGGACTCATGCTTCGCTATCGCGCTCATATGAATGTTGAATGGTGCATCCAGAATAGGGCAGTAAAATATCTTTTCAAGTATATCCACAAAGGGCCCGATTATTTTTCAACAGCGCTGGATAAAGAAGAAGAAGACGACGTTGTTGACGAAATTAACAGATATTTTGACTGCAGGTATTACTACTTTAAAAAGAACTTTTTTAAGAAAGTTCGTTTTACCATTGTTAATGTCATTATTGCGATCGAATTCTTGGGTTTTCTACCCATTACCGTAGTACAGCTGTTGAGAAACTTGGATTTTATCTACCAGATCAACAGATGGTGTTTTACGATGAAGACGAACCTTTTGAGAGTGTACTAAAAAAGAAGACAATGAACCAATCAATGTTTCTGACATGGGTAGCATATAAGAAATATCTGAAAGCAAAATAATTGACATATGTTGAGTTTCCTACAAAATTTGTTTGGAAATCATCTACAAGAAAATGAAGCACACAGAAAAGAGGCTTCGCTATAGGAAGAATTGCTCATGTCTACGCATCATGCGATGAACTCTACTATCTAAGAATTTCACTTAATTGGGTAAGAGGACCAGCTTCGTTTGAGGATATAAGAACAATTGACGGTGTACTTTACCCTACGTTCAGAGATGCTTGCTATGCTTTGAGATTGATGGATGATGACAATGAATACATAGAAGGTATCAAAGAAGCCAATTTTTTCTATTCAGATCAATATACACGAAAGTATTTTGAACATATGTTACTATGCGATTGCTTATCTGAACCTCATGTTGTGTGGGAAGCTACTTGGGAATATCTTACAGAAGATATCCTTTACTATAAGCAAAGAGAGACAGGACGACCTGATAAGAAATCTTGTACACACGATCTAAATTTAAAAAATTAATATAATAATGTACTAAATTTGTCGTTTCAACATGCAGAAATGAACTTGACTGTGGAACAAATTACAAACATTGCTCTTGTTAAAATTGAAAATATTTTGCTCAGCAACGGTCGTACACTTGAAAAATGGGACAAAATGTCAAAGCCAGATGATTCTGGAATCTACAATGGGAATCGTCTTATTGATGGTGAGCTCAATTATGACCGGGCATAATAGTCAAACGAAAACAAAAGACTGCTTGAGGTGATAACAAATTAGCAACGTGGAGTTTACAACGAGAATATTAATGCAACTTTGAATGATAGAGGTGGCATGTTTTTTATTTATAGTTTTGGAGATATCAGAAAAACATTCTTATACAGAACACTGTCAACGGCCATCTGATCTAAAGGTCTGATTGTCCTCAATATTGCATCCAGTGGAATTGTCGCATTGTTGCTAGAAGGAGGTAGAATCGCACATTCATAATTTGGTATTCCGATTGATGCTGACGAATTTACTACCGGGAAAAATATGAGTCTAGGATCAGATCGTGCAAAACTGGTTAAAGCAGCGAAATTAATTGTATGGGATGAGACTCCTATGATGAGCAGGCATTGCTTCGAGACTTTAGATCGAAGCATGCATGATATCATTAAAACAAACGAGGACAAACCTTTTGGAGGTAAAGTTGTCGTGCTTGGCGGTGATTTCATAAAAATATTACCTGTTATTTCTGGAGGAGGTAGAGCAGAAACCGTGTTGGCGGCTCTGAATTCGCCATACCTCTAGGAGCATTGCAAGGTTTTGAAGTTAACAAAGAACATGAGATTGCTTGCAGGTTTTAGTGATGAGGCATCAAAAGAGCTACAATCCTTCTCAAAATGGATTTTTAATATTGGTGATGGAAAAATAAATCTCCCAAATGTCAGACAAATTGAGATCAAAATACCTGAGGATCTGCTTATAAAAGAGTGCAGAGAAGATCCTATACAAACCATGACAAAAGAAGTTTATGGAGATTTATTTCAAACGTCAACAAACAGGGATTTATATAGAAACAGAGTCATTCTGAGTCCTACAAACGACGAGGTGGATAAAATAAATGACTACATGTTTTCCCAATTTCCAGGTAAAACTTTTTTTTTTGAACGTATAATATCTCACGTGTTAAGTAATTCAAGTTCCACTACTCTACATATTAATTATATTATTTACATATGATGATTTCAGGTGAAGAAAAAGTTTATCTTAACTCTGATAGCATTACACCAGCGGATGTTGCGGACGATGCTTTTTTGGTATATCCTACTGAGTTTTTGAATAGTATAAAAATCAATTGACTACCTAGACATTGCTTGAAGCTCAAAGTAGGTGCTCTTATCATGTTTCTCTGTAACATTGATACTAAAGGTGGTTTATGCAATGGTACTAGGCTAATTGTTACTCAGCTAGCTCAACATATGATAGAATATAGAATAATAACAGGAAATGACGTGGAAGGAGATAAAGTTTTAATCCCAAAGATGTACGTCACCCCACCTGAAACAAAATTCCCCTTCAGAATGCGCCGAATACAGTTTCCTGTGACATTAGCTTTTGCGATGACTATCAACAAAAGTCAAGGCCAAACATTACATAATGTGGGTTTGTTTCTACTTAGACCAGTGTTTTCTCACAACCAGTTATATGTTGCACTTTCAAAAGTTAAATCGAGATTTGGATTGAAAATCTTGATAACTGATAAAGAAGGAAAGTCTCAGTCAACAACAACGAATGTAGTTTACAAACAAGTATTTCAGAATATTTCGCAGCTCATGGTACGTCAAATTGTTAAATTATTTTGTCATTGTACTTGTTTATAAATTTATGAAAACGTACAACAACAAATTTTATATTTTTTTATTAACTGCAGGTTTTTATTGTGTTGTTTTCCCGTCACATATGCACTTCGCGTGTATTTTAGTACTACCGATTTTTTGTATTTACTATTTTGTCTAAACTTTGATTTTATTTACTATATTTAAATTAAGCTCGCTACAAATAAACAAATATATTTCATTCCGTTATGGCAAACGAATTTATGTTAACTTAAGTTCTGTAAATTAAGTTACTTAAGTTTTATATTAGGATGAGTATCTATAGTATTAAAAAAAATTACAAAATATTAGTTTAACCCACAATTAATAATTACTAAACATAAGTATGAATAACATAAATTATATGAACAATGAATTATATCAAACATTCATAAAATTTAACTCTATTATATACTGCTGTATAGAATCTTCTCATGTCCACACGTGGTGTGGACCAATTGCACTATGCAAGAGGTAAAACACGTCGTTAAGAAAAAAGCTTGATCAAGTAAACTTTTGTTTTAAGAATTCGGACACTTAACAATAAATACGTGTAACTATTCTTACTTTAATATCGAATATATGAAATAGATTTTAAAAATAAACTTTCCGCGAAAAAGATTCGATTGACACAAACCAAAAGAAAATAAAAACAGATGCCACAACAAACCAGAAGATTTAAAATAAAGAAGAAATAAATACTCCATATGATTTTTTAAAAATAAAAGTGGTCAGAAAGCGAAAATGTGTTCGTAGAAGAAGGGACTAGAAAAACAGACACGGCGGATCAAAATCAGAGCGCAAAGAGAGCCTTGCGAAGCAAGAAAACCTTTCTTCTCCGGCGACAGTACACGGCAGACTTACTTCTCCGTTCAAAGCAGGTCGGCAACGTTCGAAGGCAGCTCCTCAACAACCACGTTATAGAACTTCTGAATATCAAACAGCATTCTCTCATCATCACGGGTTACGAAATTGATCGCCACACCTTTTCTCCCGAACCTTCCACTTCTTCCGATACGGTGGAGATAATTCTCCGGCTGAGTCGGCAGATCGTAGTTGATAACAAGTGACACTTGCTGCACGTCAATACCACGAGCCAAGAGATCAGTGGTGATTAGCACACGGGAGGAGCCAGACCTGAACTCTCTCATGATGATGTCTCTTGTGTTCTGGTCCATGTCTCCGTGAGTCGCTGAGACTGTGTGGTCACGACCTCTCATCTTGTCTGTGAGCCAATCCACCTTTCGCCGAGTGTTCACGAAGATGACACTCTGAGTGATGGCTAGAGTCTCGTAGAGATCACAGAGTGTTTCGAGCTTCCACTCTTCCTTCTCGACGTTGACATAAAACTGCTTGATACCTTCAAGGGTTAGCTCATCACGCTTCACCAAGATTCTCACTGGCTTGCTCATGAACTTCCTTGTGATCTCAAGAGCTTCCGGTGGCATTGTTGCAGAGAAAACACCAACTTGGATCTTTGGTGGGAGAAGCTGGAAGATATCATAGATCTGAAAATTCCAGAGGGCAATGAGATTAGTGATTAACAACCATAAAGCGAATGGATTTGAGTTGATTGAGATTGAAAATATCGACAAACCTGGTCCTTGAAACCACGGGAAAGCATTTCATCAGCTTCGTCAAGGACAAACATCTTTATGTAGTCAGCACGGAGAGACTGCCTCTTCAACATGTCAAAGACACGGCCTGGAGTTCCAACAACAACATGGACTCCAGCTTGGAGGATGCGCTGATCCTCACGGACACTGGTTCCACCAACACAGGCATGAACCTTGACACCAAGGTAATCACCGAGGGCCCTCATGACCTTCTCGATTTGCTGGGCAAGCTCTCTGGTTGGAGCTAGAACCAAAGCCTGGCACTGGACAACGCTGTAGTCTAGCTGCTGCAAGACACCAGAGCAGAAAGTTGCGGTTTTCCCAGTACCAGACTGAGCCTGTTGAATCACATCGAGACCTTTGCAAAAGGGAACAATTCCTCTTTGCTGAATTGCAGAAGGCTTCTCAAAACCTAGGAACATATAAGTACACTTGACATGAGATTCAAAAAAGAGAGAAACATAAATAAAAAGCGAAAGCTTTCTTTTGATCTTCCACACATACCATATGCATAAATACCCCTGAGAAGGTTCTCTTGGAGACCCATGGCATCAAAACTATCGTGAACCTCATCATAAGAAGTGAAGAACTCATCTTGTCCCTCGAGTCTGTATCCATACAACACAATTAGCAAACAGAGCACAAGACTCGAACAGAAACAGAAAGCTCATAGAAAACAACAGTTAACCAATTACAGAAGTAAAAAACTCACACTTCATTCAACTTCTGGTCGAACTGACGAGCATCAAACTGTGTTCCTTCTGGTGCAGATCCTGCCATGACTACATACATACACAGTAACAACAACAATTAGTGTTAATAAAATCCAGTGAACATAAGACGAAAGACAACAACTATTCGATTTCGTCAGAAGATTATTGCAAATGTAACAGAATAGCCAAACTCGTAGTTCCATTAAGAGAGGAAAACAAGCATTAATATCTGTCTCCAACTATGTCTGGAGAGAATGTTTTAAAAGGCACTTATGGATATCCAATAATACAGACACCACTCAAACCTATTTCTCCAAAGTTTAACAAATTTTATCAACAAGACAAGCACAGTGAGTTTTGGGACACTAGAGTCAATGAAACTGAATCAATCTATTGGTTACAGAATCTACAAACCCATAAGCAAGAGCTACCACTATGAAATTCACGAAATCTAAAGGATTCTTCAGATGGTTAGATCCAGAAAAATAGTTATTCGTCATCATCGGTTCAGAATCTAATAGAATGAAAGTTCGATCTAGAAGCATCGGTGAATATCGGCAGAAAAAGTTATCAGAAGAAATTTCGAAACTTTCAAATCAAGTTGCTCAAAGTTCGAAACTTTTCTATCGGAAAGAAAGAAACGAATCAAACCCAGAAAACTAACAATCGGAAAACACAAAAAAAAAGTCGAATCGAAAAACATAATAGATAAAGCGATGCAAACCTGGAGAAAAAATCGAAAGAGATTGGTAGCTGGAGAAGACGAAAGAGATGTAATTTTCAGGGAGGTTGAATCTCCCAAACTCGGATCTGAACCGTGTAGGGAGAGAAAGAGAGAGAGAGAGAGAGAGCGAAGATTGAGGCTTTCGTGAGAGACTGAAGATTAATCCGAAAAGAGGCAGAGAGAGATTGAGAAAATTGTGTTATTGGTTTATATACTTCTTTAATTTTTTTTTATTTTTTTTATAACATGAGTCGTGTTAGGGTTTTCTACTATCAGAAGGAAATCTTCTCCTATTCTACTTCGAAATTACGGTTTTACCCCTCACCTAATTTCTTTTCTTTTTTAATCGGATCAAGGATTTTCAAAAACTAGCCTCATGTCTTAATTCAAAAAACTTTAACTAATAAAAGAATATATGTTTAGTGTCAAATTAGAAAAATAATTGACAAAAACTTTATTTAGTGTCATATGGAGGGATCATGATGACACTCCTACCACAATGGTGTTGAAGACGACACTATGGGGCGCTAAGAATACATAGGAGTTTTATGCTAATATATACCGAGTTAGAGGCATTTATTTGGGTTATCCATTATGGTATGTCAACCGAAGACAATTGTAGTTTTTTTCACGGATAATACCGAAGTGGTGAAGATGATAACAACGCCACAAGATTGGCCAGTTTTTCACAACTATCTTGGCGAGATTTAGACAAGTAAAGAAAGTTTTGTTTGTTTTTCGCTTTCGCATATATCTCACAGTTTAAACACTAAAGCGGATAAGTTAGCATGTGATGCTCAATAATATCCAAATGTTATGTGTTATGTCAACTTTATGTCACTGGTTTAGATTACCGAACTTTTTAAATTTAATCTACATTGTTGATAAAAAATTCTTGATTATTTTTACGATAGAAAAAAAAATTCTTCATTTTCTTAGAGGTTTTTTTCTTCCAATGCGTTCTTTCTCTTTTAGCAAATTTTTGATGCTTTATGACCTAACAAAGTAACAAGTTTTGTTACCGAATTACATGCTTAACGAATTACAAAGAATTGCTCACCGAATTACAAAGATAATATATTAGTCTTAGTGCTCCAATGTTTAACCAATACAAGTGCAATCATCTTTCAAGGGTGATTTTACAATATACAAAAGTAATGGCTTTTTGGAATTTACAGGGGCTTTAGTGATAGGTAAAAGAATCAAATAAATGTCAGTATAAGTTGTCATTTACCAACAAACCTCATCAAATCTATAGAATGATGCAGAATTCAAAACTCTTTTTATTTTGTCAATTTCAGAAATCAAAGCTCTTTAAAAGAAAATATCATTGTATATCAAGAAAGAACAAACTTAGGGGGTGATATTACTTCATTCATCCATAACCAATGAAGAATGTTCATTGCAAATAAACGAAATTATAATAGATAATGTGAAGCAATTTGTTTGGATAATTGCTTCAAATTAATATAGGCCTAAAGTAAGATCCACTAGTTAAGCATTTAGACCTTAGTTTGACTAACTTTTTACCGTTCATTAGATGCTAATTGATGATCGTTGATTATAAATATCTTTTGATAGAGCGTAAAAGTAGACAGAGAGAAGTAAAAAAGTTGAATTTGAGTTATTTTCTGATGTTCAAATATATGTGTACCATCACCACTTTGTAGGATGTCTGATTTGAAAGTGTTTTCACTTTACTGCAGGGTGACCATGTTGTTTCTTCAACGGTATTTAACCCTCTCTTCTCACTAGATTACAAGATACAGAATCATCTTCCCTCTTCACTGATGCTAATAATACTAATAATAAACTTATACTGTAAGCCTCTGCTCTTAAGCTTCCTCTTTCACCGTATGTCATTAAATCATGTCTAATAGCATATAATCTTTTGTGGTTTCTAACCTCAATGTCGTTAACTGCATTATATAGGCACCAATGCACAATGATATTTTAATAATGAGACAAGACTAAGAAGCACAACGACATGACTGATATGTGCATATTTTACATGTATTTAGACTTATATTTTCTAGGTTCTCAATTCATCTTCTTACAAGTTTGTACATAATCTCATAATATATGCTTAGTTTGCATTCGTAGGTGTTCTAGGATCTATTTGCATAAGTTTTCGTATTTTGCATTGCATTTGGTATGTTTTTATGTCTTTTTAGGTGCTAATGGAGTATGGAGCTAAAGAATGCACTGAGACTTGGATTAGATGCAAATGGATATATGATAGATGGAGAACCAGCCAAGATATCTTAAATATCGAATCATATGGACGACCTTAATTGCTTGGATCAATCTCATATTTGGTACAAGATAAGAAATTGAATTAGCTTCGCTGTGACGCTGGTCTGAGGTCATTCCGATAAACGGTTCTATGGTCAATTTAGTGACAACATGTCAATCTATTAAGAATTGCTGAGTCACGCTTCAAAACCCAATACCTGAGCTTGGTCGGCGGGTTCCCAGAGAGAATCCGGAGAGCTGTGATCCAAACTCGGAGACCTGAACATGGTCGGCCGGTTTCTAGAGAGAACTCGGAGGGTTGTGATTCAAAACCAACTTTTGTATTTTATAATATGTCGCAACAACAAGATTATCTGGTGACATATACTCTTTTATTAAATCAACCCAATCATCCATGCAAACTTTAGCTAAGTTATGATCAGTTTTAATGTTCATCATCCTAACAACTAATGACAATTTAGAGTGTCCATCTCTATATCCAATATAGAGTGGTTGATTTTCAGCATCTAACATATCTTAGAACCATTTTGCATCTACATTTGATTCCTCAACAATATTTCATGTGGAAATGCAATAGCTTGATCATGAAATGCATCTGTAACCATATCATTAATCCTATCGTGTTGATGATCCTGATCATGTAATAATTCCCATATTGAGATTGATTATAAGCATGATCATGCATATTAGTAGGTTCAACATAATGATAGTTATTATTATTATTACTACCCACATCCCCACAATACCCTTCTTCATGTTGAAACCAAATAAAATAATGTGGCGTAAATCCTCTATTCAATAAATGCTTCCACACACTTTTAGTAAGAATAAATTTTACATGGACAGAACATCTTATCGCTTTATAAAGTAATCAGTAGATTTGATGCTTGTTGCATGAATATTTCAGCCCCGTTGATGAACTCCTGTGTCACTGATCCCTCTGAATCTCTGTGCATATACATCCATTGCCGAATCTCGTATATATCCCCAGAAGACATTTTATGTTATAGATTTGTATAGGTAGAGAAGATTTTGAGATATGAATTGATTCGTAAAAGAGGTGGGTATTTATAGAAAGTTGAGAAAAATTTACCAATGGATTTACAACCATGTAACAACGAATTACAGACGAAAATATACATCGCTATTTTTTAGGTACAACATTGAGTAAAACGTATTTACCTACTAAAAGAAAACTTCGCTAAAACCTCACTAAATGATTGAAAAAGTTTTTCGTTAATTTGACGTTACATTACAACGACGTAATGACGAATTACAGTTTCAGAAAGTTTCATCGTTAACAAGTCGTTAATTAACAACTACTTAACAATGATCCAGGTAATCGATTGTAATTCATCGTAAGTTAGACGTTTATTTCCTTCATTTTTACGACGAAATATTTTGTTGTTAATTTACGATGATTTTACAACTCCTTCATGATTCGTCGTAAAGTCGATGCAAAATACAAGCAAAGTAACGACGAATCAAATTCCTCGTAAAATTTCGTTGCAAAATACTTGTTTTCTTGTAGTGTTATGCCTCTGTTTGATCAACTTTTTATGGTAGAGAAAGATTATCAAGGGCAAGGCATGGTGCAGTGTTGATACAAAACCTTTAGCAAATATAAGGACAAAATTGCATTTGTTCATTTTTTAGAAAGAATTCCTGGCTGTTATTCTTGCGATTTTTTTTTACTTACGAACCACTTTATGATCAAAATAGATCAAATGATTTGGAAGTACCTACTGGAGCAAAGACTCAAGATCCATAAGTTGTTGGAATTTGACTATGAAATTTAATATAGAAAAGGAAAGGACAATGTTGCAGTGAATGCACTTTCTTTGGTAGAACAGTTGAGATATTTCATATGTCCATGTCGGTGTTGGAGTGTGATCTTATGAAGATGATACAAGAACGGTATGAAAAAATATTGCTACAAAGGGCATTATTGAATAATTGAAACAGAAACCGGATGGCAAGAGTTTTTATAGTTAGGTTCAGAATGTCTTAAGGAGAAAGAGTAAAATTATGGTTCATGCAGAAGTGAGTTTAAAAAACAATATTCTTGAATGGCTATACAGCTCATGATTTGGTGGAAATTCTAGTAGAGAAGCAACATATTAAAAAGTGAAAGCCTTGTTTTAAGTTGAAGGGTATGTCCATTGATATTCAAAATTATCTGAGAAGCTATGAGGTATGTCAAAGATGTAAGTATGATATATAAGTTTATCTGGTGTTGATACAACCACTTCCAATACATGATACAATTTGACAAACTTATCCATGAATTTCATTGATAGGTTACTACCATCAAATGCTAAGTTTGTCATATTAGTAGTAGTAGATAGAATGAGTAAAGGCATCACACTTTGTAGTTTTATCTCATCCTTATACTTCTATGTCCGTTGCTCAAGCTTATTTGGATTCGTTATTTAAGTTTCATGGTCTTCCAAAGACAATTGTAAGTGACAGAGAAAATGTATTCTTAAGTGAATTTTGGAGAGCGTTAATGGCGCTGACAAGGGTTACTTTGAACTATTCGTCAACCCACCTCAAAGTGAAGGGCAAACAAAAGTGGTCAACAGATGCTTGGAGACTTATCTTTGTTCTATGTTTAGTGATAGGCTGCACATGTAGAGAAAATGGTTACGACTTGCGGAATATTGGTACAACACCACATTCTATTAAACTATATAAATTACACCTTTTGAGGTTGTATATGGACATGCTCCACTAATTCATTTACCTTACTTACCAGGTGAATCCGAAGTAGTTGTGGTTGCAAGATCACTACTGAAGAGGGATAATATGATTCTTATTCTTAAATTCCATCTTCATAAAAATGATAGGAACTTTGCAATTAGTGATTATATGTTTGTAAAATTACAACCTTATCGACAAAACTCTGTGGTGATGTGGTCGAATTAGAAGTTGACCCTCAAGTTCTATGGACCATTCAAGATAATTGATAAGTGCGGGAAAGTCATTTATAAGCTCGCTTTACCGATCATCTCAAATTCACCCCGTGTTTTGTGTTTCTCAATTGAAACAGGTGGTTAGAAATGACTAAACATCAACCGAGCTACCATCGATTGTTCAGGACGTGTTAGTTAAAGCTTCTGAAAAGATCTTAGAAAGGAAGATGGTGAAACGACAAGGCACGACGATGACGACAATGGTATTGCTGAAATGGTTGAATCAAGATGACAACAAGAGAGTATCCTGACTTCCAACCTTGAGGCCATGGTTGCTTCGGCGAGCAGGATTTGATACATGGAAAATGAACGAGACAAGCAGCACCATTTAATTGGGGAACGAAGGAGGTTTTGGATTGATTACGTGACACGTTACTAATGGACAATCAGATGCGGAAAGTTGTTACGAGAGTTTGTTAAAAAAGCTTCATCGTTTTAGATTAATTCATAGGAAAAATTGAAAATCACAAACTTCCTCTTTTCTCTCTGTAATTCTGATACATCGAATCTCTCATCTTTTTTTAGAGTGATTTCTTCCATTCCAAACTCTTGACAAGTGAGCATGAGTTGTGTTTTTAAGAACGTATACTCAATTTGTTTTATAAACAATCGATTCAATACAAAATTCCCTTTATCCATGTCTGAAACTCAAAACAGCTGAAAAAAGAGTTGTGCTCGGTGATGGTCTTGACCAGTTCAGTTTTGCTTCTTACATGTATGTAACATTAAAGTTGTGACCACCGCGTAATAGATAATACATATTCCACCTCCCGTTTCTATATGATTATCATCATCACCGTCTCATAGAAAGTGTTTAATGGTCATATTTCTTGTGCAAGCGTCATTGGAGCTGAGTGGCTGAAATCATTCAAGGGCTACTAGCGACCCTGAAATCTATGTTGCTCTAAAGTCCAAACCCACACACGCACATACCAAAGCTATAAGCTCACAAGTGTCTGACCTTAAATATATCTCTCTGGTTCAACACTTTCCACCAATTTGATCTCTTTAGCACTCGTCATGCCATGACCGTTAAAGTTGATGGTTTGTTATTATTGACTTGGCAAATTGTTGTTTCAAACTAAAATCATGATGCGTGCAATTGGCTTTTCATCATGGGTTTGTATAATTCTCCTATATATTAAAGCAAAGTACATTTAAGTAATTTTTGTTTACGTGTCGCTCATATGAGAGCTTTCAGCATTACAGTTATAATTTGATTGGTTGAATGATTTGAAATTTTAATTTAATTAGGATTTATTTAATTATTCTCTAAAATAAACAAATATATCATAAACCACTTTAATTCAGTTGTCAAATAATCTTCTTAAATCAACAATTCTTAATTCAATTAGCCAACATTAGATTATTTAATTTATAATATTTTATTCATCTTAAAAGTAGAGTAATAAATCATGAATCAATTTAATTCACTTACAAAACAATCTTTTCAAATCAAAAGACCGTAAACTATTTTCGAAACATTTTATTATTCAATTTGATTTTTTGATTTATAATAATAGTATTTTTAATATTGAGCAAACAAAGAAATATTATTTCACATGTTTAGTTATTTTGATTATAATAAAAATATTTTCATGTTTTCGATTATTTTTAATAAAAATTAAATAATATAGGCGGTTTAAAAAATAGATAATATAATATTAAAATTTTCTTAATTTTTTATTCAGAATATAAATCAAAATTAATGTTTACCAAATTAATAACATAAATTACAAATCTGATTACTATATAAAAAATTTCTTAAGTTTTTGAACGAGGTATTAGAAACATTATATTTACACTTTAGGTGTTACCATTTTTGAAATTTAGGTGTTAACAATTATATTTGTAGTCTTATGTTTTACCTTTATTCAAATTTACATATTTGCATTTATAAAAAATATTAATTTTATTTAATAGTCAATCAAACAATATTATTATATAATTTTCATATATTTTTTATACACATTTATTAGAGTCATAAATTCAAAATATATTAACTTTCCACATAATTTTAAAAATAAAATTAGAAATTATCTTTTTATTTATGGTAAAAGCAATATATTAAGAATGATCAACTTTCTATATGTATATGTGGTGTCGATTTTAACATTACTTGTTGTAGATAGCTTTCCATATTTATTTAGTAAATGATGATGATGAAAAATCTTTTATAAAGTATATCATAACATATAATGTAGAATCATATTATACAATATTTAAATCGGAAATAATCTTAGATCATCGTTTAAAAAATGAAGATAATTTACAATAAAAAATTATAACATTACAAAAAATTGTCATTTAAAACGAGGAAATATATTATTCATAATTAATGTATACATTTAGTAGGTTTTTCATGGTATATTTATATATATAAAAAATATTATATATAAATTATAATATTCCTTGAAGTTATTGTACGAGACATACATGGAAAATTAAATATTAAACGATATATTTTTTACTTGTATGCATTCAATTATCGAAAACTTTTATACAAATCTTTTCTATCATTTCTCTATTACTAAAAGTTAATATGTTTCAAAATTCAGAATAGAAAAAGTATTAAATCATATTTATATTCAATCATCTTAAATATATGCGGTAGAAGAGAATATGATAATTTATTTTTATTATGTATTTTTTGATGATATTAGAGAAATTTTAAATTGTGTATCAAATAAAACTATCAATAGTAATAAACAATTTCTTCAAAAATAAAAAGCAAACTTATTAATGGCAAATTAATATTTAGTCAAATATATTATAAATTTTCTTAACTAATTAGATTACAAATCTCTAATAAATAGCATTAAACATGTCAATTTTTCAAAAAAAAATCTACAATATTTCAAAAAATAATCCAAAATATACATTAAATTTTTATTTATTAAAATTTTCGTACAAATTTCCAATAATAAAATGATTTTATGGAGAAAACTTCACAACTATTTAAGAAAAAAAGTTCTATAAAAATCCTAAATTGTCATCCTCTTCACTATATAAGACCATGTTATTCTATTAACACGAAACAACTATTTTCCTTCTAATTTCCATTTCTTTTTGTATTTTTACATATAATTTTTATATTTTAAAAATAGTTTTAGTTCATATTTTTATAGTATTTTCATTTTAAATTTATTTACCTTTATATTTATATTGCTTTAAAATTTTTTTTGTATTTATGTAGAAGTATGCTTGTCGTGAAAATGAAGATGCGAAAGAATATTTCATATTGTGGTTAATAGTTTGGATATGACTTCAATAGTATTTTTATGTTATTTAAATTTATAATCCAATATTTATGTCATTTTTATAATATAATATTTATGTCATTTATTTCCATATTTATAGTAAAAATCTGGATAAATCATATATATATATATATATATATATGATTAATATATGTCCTTATATATATTGGTTTTACTTATTTTTTTAATGTTTTTTTATCTTTTTAAATAATTTGGTACTTTTGGTTGAATTTCTTTTGTTTTGCATTTTGATTTAATAAACATATCAAATTAGTGATATTCTCTTTTGTTTTAATTGTGCTGGCATTTTTGTTCGTTTTTAACTCAAAAACGATTTTTTTACAGTTATTTTCTGATCACGATTTCTTGCTTCAATCGATCCTTGCCGCAACCAGCGATTGAATCTGCTTATACTCATCGTGCTTGCGGTTTCTCCATGAATTCAACCCACGATTTGAGAAGTTACCCATGTTTCATCCACATAGCTGAAGCGAAGAAGTTGGGTGGTGCAACCGTTCACCCTTCTATAAATCTCGTCTGTGTCTCAGCCTTCATCTGTTTCCAGATTCTTCTTCCTCTTTATTCCTCTTAATTGTTGATTAGACTCCTCTTTATCAAGCAATGGCCGACTATTTCCGTCGCAATCTCGATCGTTTGGATTTGGGGATAAATGACGAACTGGTGTTGTTGCCGACGGCGGCAGTGTTGCAAGCCATCGAAGAGAACCGATTTGTGGTTATCGGTCAACCGTTAATGCCCAAATGTTAGAAAATCCGATCTCTCATCATTCACTTGCCTCGCCTTTGGGGTATTGACGAAATTGTCTATGGGAGGATCCTTAACGGAAGATGATTCCTATTCATCTTCCCGTATGAGGAATCCATGAATGTCGTTCTGCGTCGCGGACCATGGTCATACACCGATCGAATGCTCATCATGGAAAGATGGTATCCTCTACTTAACGCGATGGAGTTAAACTTCATCCCATTTTGGATCCAAATTCGCGGGATCCCCTTCCAATTTCTGAATAGAGAAGTGATTGCGCTAATCAGCAAAGCAATAAGCCAACTTCTCCAGATCGATTATGACCCAATAATGGTTATGCATGTGGAGTTTGTTCGTGTATTGATTGACTGGGATGTTTGGCAGCCTCTAAGGTTTCGGAGACAATTCCAGTTCTTACCGGGTGTTAACACGCTGCTCTACTTGAGCTATGAACATTTGCGAGGTGTGTGCACCACCTGTGGAATGTTAATGCACGACTCAGGTGTGTTCTTGCCAAATGGAGGCCACAGACCTGATGGTCCTGATATGGACGATGATGATCACTACCAAATGAAGCAAGATAATGGTAAGCTTCGAATCCCTCTCCTTAACCAGATTATGCACGCAGGAGCGGCACATGTGCCTCGACTAGAAAATGGATTTCACTTTGGGAATTTCCCTGTTGAAGCTCCCCCTCTTGACATGTTATCGCTGGCTATTCTGAACCTGTGGTGGTGGCCTCTGTCCAAGAGATTGCGTCTCAGCCACCAAGTCCTACCATCGATGGTTCTGAGCATATTGAAGAAGAAGATGAAGACATGATGGATGTTGGTGAAAACAATAAGAGAAAGCTTGAGATTGGTGAATCCTCGGAGGGTCAGAGATGTCGTAAGGTACTTGAGAAGAGAGAAGGAAGTGGTACCGCTCATGAAGACGACGATAACAGAGGCGCGGTGGGCCCGAATCCACCACTTTCACCATGAGTATGGCCGTTTGGAACTGTCAAGGCATTTGCATAGACTTGACAGTTCGACGCCTCAAGAGATATGTATGAAATATCTTCCGGACATCATATGCCTGCTCGAGACGAAGCAAAACGACAATTATATTCGTGATCTATGTGTTGATATCGGGTATGATTACTATTTTACGGTACCGCCTCAAGGCCTTAGTGATGGTATAGTGTTGTTCTAGAAGAAGTCTATTGTTATTGTTGTTCTTTCATTTTCAGCAAATTTGGTTCATTGTAATGTGAATTTTAATGCAACTAGTTTCGACTTGTCTTTTGTGTACGGACACCTAGAATCACAACTTCGTCATCACCTATGAGAAAAACTAGAAAGAATTTCAACGTCTAGAAACGGATATTGGCTAATTATCGGAGACTTTAATGAGATAGCAAGTAATGATGAAAAGAAAGATGGTCCTTTAAGATACGAATACACGTTTACCAATTTTCCGAGAATGATTGTCGTTTGCGATTTTCACAACCTCAAAAGCATAGGTGATCGTTTTACTTAGAACGGAAAGCGCCATAAACATGATATTCGATGTTGTCTCGACAAAGCCATGGGTAATATTAATGGCTAGCGTTGTTTCCATCGGCTCTACTGGAATTCTTACCATTTGAAGGATCGGATCATCGGCATTTGGTCACAACGCTGACCCGACCAACCACTATCAAGCACCAACAATTTTACTATGATAATATTTTGATTTCCAATGACAAGTTTAGAAGGGAAGTAACTACATCCTGGAAAAACCCGCGACCATCTGACCCATCGTTTGATGGGAGAATCATGGAAGTATGGAAAACAATTTCCAAATGGAAAAGGACTCATAAATAAAATGCCGCAAAAATAATTAGTTATCTGAAGAAACGTTTAGACAATGCATGTTTTGATAATCGTACTTTGACATCAACGAGAAAGGCCATCAGAAAGGAACTAAACCAGACGTATAAGGACGAAGAGCATTACTGGAAGATGAAGAGCAGAAATCAATGGCTGAAGGTAGGTGATAGAAACACGAAGTATTTCTACGCTAAAACAAAAACTCGGGTCAGTAAGAACAAAATTCTTGCTACAGAAGATGATTTCAGCAACATATATCGGGGAGGCGAAGAAATTGGTCAATCGGATGAAGCCTACTTCACTTATTTATTCTCTAGTGATGGGCATGAGGAAAGTATTCTGAATAGCGTATTCGATGGGTTTGATCAACGAGTCACAATGCACATGAACGAGAAGCTCACTCAAATGGTGGCCGAAGAAGAAATACGACTTGCAATTTTTGACATTGGGGCAACCAAAGCTCTTGGCCTGGATGGATTTACTGTTGCGTTCTTTCAACAGTTCTGGCCAGACATCAAAACTGATATTATCACTGAAGTTAATGAGTTCTTTCGGGCTAGTACTATATGATGGGCAATCATAACCATACTAACATTTGCTTAATACAGAAAAAGATCTACCAATGAAGATGGCGGACTTTCGACCGATTTCATTGTGCAATGTCAGCTACAAAATCATTTCCAAAATTTTGGTAGCTAGCTCAAGGAACGCTTACCCATTCTCATCTCTCCGAACCAAGTAGCTTTCATCCAGGGAGAAATATACTAGACAATGTCATTATCGTCCACGAAGTTCTCCACTCTTTAAAATCTCGGAAAATATGGTCTAAGTCATATATGGCCTTGAAGACAGATATCACTAAAGCGTATGATCGTTTGGAGTGGTCTTTCTTGAGGCGTACAATGATTGTTATGGGTTTCTCTCCCATTTGGATTAACTGGATCATGGCATGCGTGGAATCAGTGTCCTTTTCGGTGTTGATTAATGGAAATCTGAGAGGTGTGATTATTCCAGGACGTGGGATAAGACAAGGTGATCTTTTATACCCTTATCTTTTCATCTTATGTGTTGAAGTCCTTACCCATATGTTGTCATCAATGGCTTTAAAAAATAAGATTAAGGGTATCAATTTAAGTTCCACATGTCCAACACTGCACAACTTAATGTTTGCAGATGACACTTTATTCTTTTGTCATGCCCATCGTCGATCCTGTAAGACTATTGTTGAAACTCTAAGTAAATATGAACAGATCTCCGGACAAGCTGTCAACTTGAATAAGTCAGCCATTACTTTTGATGTTAGGGTTTCTGATAGTTTCAAAACGCGGCTCTGTCACATCCTCAACATCCACAACGATGGTGATAATGGAAAATATCTTGGATTACCAGAACAAGTAGGACGCAAAAAGAAGGATATTTTCAAATTCATTGTCAATAAGGTGCAAAAAAGAACAAGTAATTAGACAAATAAATTTCTCTCTGAAGCTGGGAGAAAGATCATAGTTAAAACAGCGGCGCTAGCTCTCCCAGCTTATACAATGAATTATTTTAAACTCCCAAAATGAATTTGTGAAAATATTGAGGCATCATTAGCTGCTCATTGGTGGAGCAAAGGTAGTGATTAGCATGGTATGCATTGGTTTGCTTGGAATCGTTGAAGTTCTTCAATAAGGGATGGAGGTTTGGGATTCCGAAACATCGAAAATTTTAATAATGCTCTCCTTGGTAAACAAGCTTGGCGTCTGCTACACAGTCCAACTTCTCATGTCGCTCGGGTGATTAAAGATAGATATTTTCCAAAGGGTTCCATCATGGAGGCCAAACTTGGGAGAAAACCGTCTTCCATATGGAGATCACTTATTGAAGGCCGTAATTTAGTAAAGAGAAGCATGTATGTGGTCATTGGAAATGGTCAAAGCACTAAAATCTGGGAGGATAATTTGATACCTGATTCACCGCCTTGACCACCCCAAAGAATATATGGTCTCATCACTGATGCTACTAGGGTAACTGATTTAATTTCCTCCACAAAATCATCTTGGGATCAGGATAAGCTGGAAGCAAATATCATCCTTGAGGATGTGGAACTCATCCAGACAGTATAAATAAGTCGGTTTTTAGATATGAATTTCGCGGGTTGGTCCTATACTCCGCAGGGTACCTATACAGTCAAATCGGCTTTTCGACTAGCTGAGCAACTAAGTGTTCGCAATGTCTCTCCTATCCATGGAAGATCTGATCTTAAAGATTCTCTTTGGAAGATCAAAACGGCCTTGAAGCTTAAACATTTTCTTTGGCGAGCACTATCATTTGCTTTACCCATGTGTCTAATATTGAGACAACAACATGTCACAACGGATGTTGTTTGTAAAAGATGTTTCCAAGAAGAAGAAAACTTGAATCACCTGTTTCTTACTTGTAACTATGCAACTGCTATTTGGAGGGGACTTCATGCTACTGATCCGATTATACTCAACCATAACGCCTCCTTTGAAGATAAAGTGGAGAGCATCACTCGTAATAATCACAATCTCAACCTCTCAAGAATGGCTCGACAAGCTCCAATTTGGGCGATGTGGAGACTTTGGAAAAGTCAAAATTTATTGGTTTATCAGAAAAATCCTAGCCAATGGAGCCAAGATATGAGACTCATTCTCCAATACAAAGAAGAGGTTTTAAATGCGTTTGATCCCCTCCCCACTTCTTCAGGAGTATCTTAGACTCCCTCTCACTGGATAAGACCTCCTCCTGGTGTCATAAAATGCAACTTTGATGCTAGTTTTCAGGGACTTCGTCGATCCCAAGCTGGATGGGTAAGTCGGAATGCTGATGGAGTTTATTTAGAGTTAGAGCATGCTATTGGTAATACTTGTAGAGATGTTATTGAAGCGGAGCTACAAGCATTACTAATTTCGATACAACAAATGTGGATCAAATTAAGGATATCGCCGAGTAATCTTCGAAGGGGATAGTATGTGATGCAACCCCGGATCTCTGAAACTAGAAAACAGAACCTTTCGGAACTGAATTTAGATCAGGATCTGCGAAAAACAGCTGTCGGATTCGAGAATTTGGGAAGGGAAAAGGGATAGACGTTTCAGATCTAGAGAATTAACTCTATATTTGATACTGAAACAGGTTTCGCTTTGAGAGAATTAACTCAATCAGCAATCAGTTTGTTCAAGAAGAACAGGGATTCACTTTTGTGCAAAAGAGAGAAAACTTTGAAAGNTAGACCCAAATTAAAATCCTAAGTCTAAACTTAAATAAATGCCTTATATAAATTCGGCTAAACCAAGTGTAATTCAGCATAATTATAAAACTTGGTTAACTCCGGTTCTGCTCCTTGATCTTCAATCTGAATTGGTTCAAAATAAACAAATAAGGCAATTTGGTCTTGAAGCTTCTTTTTCTTAGATCTTGTAACTGGACCTTTGGATAGAACGAATGGATCGGATCCTTATTCTATTTCCTTAGTCGAATCTAGCAGCTCATTGTCCAAGCTCTCCTCGTCTTCACTATCACTCAGCTCTATTTCAATCTCTTGAGCATCCTGTATTGCATCCCCTCCTCCTTTAAAAGGATTTGCCCTCAAATCCGCAGCATCTACAGGAAAAGGAATCAAGTCAGCAACATTAAACGTAGAACTTTACAGCAAATTTACCTTGAAGATCGATTTTATAGGCATTGACGTTGATTCGTTCCAGCACTTGAAATGTACCCGCGGTGCGCTTGTTCAGCTTAGACTTCCGCTCTTCTGGAAATGTGTCTTTCCGGAGGCGAATTAACACCATGTCTTCGGGTTCCAAGATCAGCTCTTTGCGCCTCTTATTGGCG
>OVAN01004645.1:162-25344 GCA_900406275.1 Anastatica hierochuntica
AAAGGCTATGTATACACTGATTTCGTAGTCTTGGAACTTGATGAAGAACCCAAGGATCCTATCATCTTGGGTAGACCATTCTTCTCTACTGCTAGAGCGATGATTGATATTAAGAATGGTCAGATTGATCTGCAATTGGGTAAACTAGATGTGCATTTCAATCTCGAGAAGTCAACAAAGAAACCTACCATATATGGGCAAACATTTTGGGTTGACACATTGACTGAAGTTATTGAGGAGGTTGTGGAGGAACCTTATACTGAGGAGTCTTTCCAAATTTCCTTATCACGAGTTGACAAAGAGGATGGTCTATTGAGTAAAGNAAGACACATTGGAAGTTGCTGAAAAGAATGACGTCAAAGAAGTCCTGGATGGAGGCGTTCATTCTACAGTGAGAAAACTCAAGACCAAAAGGAAGGTGAAGCAGAAAGGACACAATACTGAGGAGAGTTCAGAGTTGACTTTGATCTCTCTAGGATGCGATGGAGGTGCTATTGAGTACAAAGTGAAGCGCAAAGGCAGATTCAAACCTTTCTCCAAGGTCAAGGCCATCCTTACACCAAAGTTTAAAGAGAAAGGAGCAGGTGATATGAAGAAGGCAATGAGCAGCATCCTTGAGCTGAAGATTTTCGCTGGTGGAGCTTGCTTCTGGGCGAGTTCCAAGGTCCTTCCAAACTGATCCACCGTCACTACAGTCAGGCTTGTGACTTTAAACAGCGCTGAGTGGGAGGCAACCCACTAAGTAGTTTTCTTTTTCATTTTTAGTTAGTTTTGCAGTGATTTAGGCTTTTTGTGTTTTGGTTTTTGGTGCTTTGGACGTTTTCGTGTTTTTGGCTGTCATTGTGCAGGAAACAGATCACTAGACAGACGGATAGGGATCGATCGATCCCTGTCTCATTTAGGCGGCTACATCACACGTTTTCAGGTAAGTTTGCTTATTCCCTTTTCTTTTCATCTTGATTTTATTTTCCTTTTTATTTTCTCCTCACCCTTTCCTTGGATTTGTTTCCCACCGAGACGGTGTGAAATAAGTATGGGGGAGGTTACTTATGTTTTCTTTTTCTTTTGGTGTTGTTTGAGTCATTTTTATGTCTTTTATTAAGTCAGTTATGGATTTGTTTATGCTTTATGATGATTTCAGGCTATTATCTTTGCGCATTGCACTTTATTTATATGTTCATTAACAATTTCATTTGGACTTTTAGCACAGGTAATCCAGAATAACTCATGACCAAACTCCCCACCAGAAATCTCTGTAACTCAGACTTTTGTCTGAAATGTTATTAACTCTTTCTTATTCGGCTTACTAATGAATTTAAATGCTTTGATCCAGGAACTTAAAATCAGGAATCAAACCCCATCATTCAGGATTACATCCCCATTTCTTTTTCTACGATCTTTTTCGGTAATCCTGAGTGACTAGACTCATATTTTGTGTGGAACCACACCCTTACCTTTTCTCCTTGATTTTCCATGCATTTCTCTTTCAACTTATGTGCACACATGTGTAAAAACAATGGAGAGAATAAGGTAGAAATGATTCTTCTATTTGCTTCTGTATATCTGGTTTAGAAATTAGCATTTGCATACCTTTATGTTGATTGGATTCACCCAGAAGAATGCACATATTTGATGTATTTTTCTGATTGGTGGTTTGTACTTAAGTAGTTAGGGGACATGGATATCAATATAATCTTTCTCTCCTGCGATTTTGCATAATGTCTTGCATCTTGACGCAGCTTTTGATACCCGAAACACTCTAAGCCTTACCACTAAAAAGCCTTGAATACCTAGCCTGATTCCCTGATTATGAGTTCTTTGGTGAAAAGTTTCATGCCCTTCTTCATTGAATGTAGAGAGTTATTAACATGGAAGCTGAGTTTGCAGGTCCAGATTTTAGAGTATGGATGGGCTTGGAAGGTTATGCAGTGATTCTTGGGTAGAATGTCTAACTGTTCTAAGTCTTTATGGTTAGCAAAAGTAGCGCAGCGTAAGGTTTTCTAATAGCATGCGATCCACTGGTTTTTGAGTTTCTTTTCCCGCAGGCTTAGTCTTCGTTTTCTTTACTTGAGAACAAGCAAAGATTCAAGTATGGGGGGTTTGATGTGTCAGTATTTTAGTAGTTTTTACTACAGTTTTTACACGAGAATTATGGTTTTTAGTATGTATTCGGATCCTTTTGGTGCGGATTTGTGTTCTTTGTTGTTTTTACATGAATTGAGCTTGAATGTGCGAAAAGAATGAATTTTGGATGGATTTCAAGCGTCGAAGGAAGTGTTCATGAAAAGCTGGAAAATACCCAGAAATTTGGACAAGGATCGACCGATCTATGTCTATTGATAGATTGATCTCTGTCCCGTTTTGCGGACTGATTTTACAAAGAACCAGACCGAACTTATTTCAAACCGGATTACTATTAGAAGCCCTAAGCTCGTGTTTTACCTTTCAATATGCACTTTTTATAAGTTTTGGAGAACAATAGAGAGATTTGTAACCTAGAGAGAAGAAGTATCTCTGACTTCGACTCAAGAAACTTTCGAAACCCGTTTACTCTTGTTTTTGTTACATACAAGCATGTCTCTCTTGAATTTGATATGTGTTTTTACAATTATCATGAGTGAGTAGTTTGATCGTTGGGTTTAAAGTCCTCTCATAGGGATTCATGAATTGTTGATGTAGAATCGCATGATTAGGGATTTAATCTATTGGATCTTCATCTATGATTGTTCGTAATGCATGAAATTAAACTGACCACTTAGTTTCTTAACTTAGGTAATTTAACGCTTGGAAAGTGTTTGTTTAAATGTCTGAAAGAATCATAGATGAGTAATTCTTCTTAAGCTAATGGAAGTTGATGTTTAAGTGAATTGTGAACATATCGAACATGTTAGTAATGCATGATTAAAAATTGGGAGTGAATGGAAGTTCGTCTCAAGATTTCTAATACATAAGGCGTTGATACTACGAAAGTAGATTAGTTCTACATTAGTGTTTGAGTTTAAGATAGTTTATAACTTGTTCCCTAGTCTATAATTTGAATCAACAATGAATTGTTTCCCTGAGAATACACGATGCCCAACACTTCTTTGATTGATTTATAACCCTTTCGTTGTTGCTTGCTTTCTTTGTTCTTTAGATTTTGATATTTGCATCATCTACAAAACTTGTTTTTAGCTTTAGCCTGCTGTTTGATTCTACATTCTTCGTGCTACCTTTGGTCTCTGCGGATTCGATCCCGAACCACTACAATGATTATCTATGCGTTTGCAGTGTTATCTCGGGCGAAAACCTGAGCTATCAGCTCAAATAGCAAAGGAGTTGGGAGCTCGAATGATCGCAGTCCATAGCAACTCACAATTAATCGTAAACCAGATCCTAGGTGACTATCAAGTCAGTGACACAACCATGGCCAAATAGCTCACAATGGCTAAGGAACTCATAGCAGATTTCGAAGAGTGCAGACTGCACCAAATCCCATGAGAGGAGAATAGCCAGGCTGACGCATTGGCCAACCTTGGATCTGCATTGAAAGCTACCGAGAGTCTTCATATCCCCTTGCTAATGCTACAATGGCCTGTCATCGCTAAAGCTATGCTCGCCACAGAAGTAGAAACAGATGATGGCATGACCCAAAGGTTAGCTGAGCTGGCATACGACTGGAGAACGCTGATAATAGGATATCTCAGGAATGGGACCCTACCAGAACTCAAAGCCGAGTGCGTCTATATTAAACGGCAAGCTGCGAGATAGTGCCTAGTCAGTGAAAACCTCTATCGACGATCCTTCACAGGACCATTGCTAAGATGCCTTGGATGGCTTAAAGCAACGCTCACTCTAGAGGAACTCTCTACAACGACAAGGAAGCTAATGACGATTTGATAGCGATGGTACGCAATTGGTGTTACCAATAAGAAGTGGCCAAAAGCTAGAATAAAAAGGTCAGAATGGCAACTTTCCAGAATGGAGATTGGGTCCTTATAAGAGAGTTTGGCAACACCGAGGACAATGCCGCTGGAAAGCTAGCCCCAACCTAGGAAGAGCCTTACAAGATCATAGAGGTACGAAATGTCGGAGCTTATAGGCTGCAAGGCAGGCATGAGAGAGAGCAATCAAACATCTAGAACGCCCTTCCACCTCAAAAATACTACTTTTAGGTAAGAAAGCCTTGACGTAAGCCTTGATACTTTTTCTCAGCCATGAGATGACCATCGTTTTTCTTAGAATTCAATTATGTAATATAAGCTCCCGCTATTCTTTAATAAAAGATATTGTGGATCTTGAAATACATTCTTGAAAGAAAATAAAAAAGATTTCCTTTGGAGGAAAAAAAGATATACACTATCTTTGGAAAACTCCTTAAGAACCGACTAAGTCGTTGTGCCCACCAAGGCTATAAACCCACTAAGGCCTTGTGCCTAAAAATCCATGTAAAGCGGACAAGCTCCTAACCATGGTCCATGCAATGTGGACAAGCTCCTATCCATGGTAAAAATCCATATAAAGCGGACAAGCTCCTAACTATGGTCCATCTATTGCGGGCGGGATTCTAAAAATCATGGTTGAAAAGCCATGGAAAAATGCGGACATACTCTTAATGGTGGTAGATGCAATGCATCAAAAATAAAAGTTAGCAAAACTAATGGATCATGTGCACCCCTGTCCATCCTAGTACGCGGCTAAAGAAAAACTTAAAACCGGTCGGTCACAATAAAGCTAGCAAAAAACTCTGACACAAAGTGTCAATAAGGCTACGTTCCCAGGGAGTAACTGTTCAAACAGGCAGGTGTGCCCACAGGCCTTGTGCCCACCGAGTTCACAAAACTCACCAAAGGCTAGTACCGCTGATCACGGACGCTATCCCAGGGACAATGAGTCCAAAAAAGGCAGGTGTACCCAGAGGCCTTGTGCCCACCGAGCTCACAATAACTCATTTTTTTAACTAACAATTATAATTGTCTAGATTTCTTTGTTGAAGAAAAAAACTAAAAAGAAGTTTGTGCACTTAAAAGGCAGGAAAAAGACTGGTCATATTCACATCAAAAAGAAAATAGAGTTTTAAGCCATACATCCATGGCTTCAAAAAAGGAACAGAAAGGGAAAAGCAAAAAGTCCTTCAAACTCCATACTCTGCCTTCGACTTAGAGGTCTCTCCAGAGGGGCCAACTCTAGTTGTCCTGTCAGAAAGAAAGGATATCAATGTCACAGTGTAGTTAGGAGGAGCCACTCCAGCCTCCTTGGCCCGTTGAGAAGTCTCCCGTTGGTAGGTAGCCTCAATCTTCTCCAGGTCCCGCCTCATATGGTGACCTAAGAGAATGTATCTCGCCATCTCCCAACGAGCGATGGCGTCAGCACTCCCATAAGATGAGTCCACTTGCCGCTCTAGAGACGAGACCTGCTGGTGGAGCTCAGAAATCTCTTTCTGCTTCACAGCCAAGAGATTCTCCGCGTACTCAGCCTTAGGCTTAGTGTCCTTGAGCCTCGTAATGGCATCCACAACCTTCCTACGCTCCTCAGCCACCTCCCGCTCCAAGGCTCTCAGCTTAGGATTCGACTCAGAAACTTTAGGTGAACCCTTAGCGCTCTGCTCCTCATGAACAAAGATGGTCGTTTTTAGCTGCAGAAAGACAATCAGAAACAATGTCCCAGACTGCTAAGGCCATAATAAGGACAGAAGGAAGATGAACCTGCATGAGGTCAGAATAAAGGTCCAGGGGAGGACGGCCTTGTTCCTCTATCATGCTCGAGAGGTCGTGTAAGCACAACCTCTCTCGGAGCGCATCTCCATCCAACATGTTAACCCTGAGATCAACCCTATGTCTTTTGAGAGTCGGGAGCGGAAGAGTCTCAGACCCTCCCGGAGCACCACAACCAGAAGGATGAGGAACATTATACCCAAGAGACTCGAGCCTCTGAAGTCTGGCCCTAGCCACAAGGGCTTTGGCCAGAGCAGACGACAGAGAAGCTCTAGACGAAGTTATTTTGTCTATAACTACTATTCAAGAAAACTGTGATGTCCCTAAATCAACGATTGGCAACTCTACACTAAACAGAAGAGTAATCAGAAGACGAAAACTTACCAGAATTAAAAGATCTCCAGTAACGTGAAGGAAGCGGTGAAGAAGAGAGAGACGTCATGTGACAAGAGCCATTGTAGAGAATGACCAAGACTCTTCACTTTCCCTCCTATTTAACCCTAGTGGTAATGGGTCGAAGACGAAAATAGAAGCCCAGATTACACCCTAAAGATCAAGCCCAAGAGTTCATCTAAAAGATGTGGCCCGCTAGCGCTAGTGAGACTCACGAATGATGAAGCCATAGCAGCGAGAACTGGCGACATAAAACAAGAGCCATGGCTAAAGCTACACTCCTACTTTTTATTTTTACAAAGTCGATCCCAAACTAAGGTATGAACCGAAATCTCTTAAGAAAGGATCTACTCTTCAAATTCCACACATGGGAAATGAAGAGGGGAGGGCAACTGTTGGGGCTATTTTTATTCCCTTAGAGTCTGGCCATAGATATACCAAGGAGACATAAACAAACTCCCTAGTTGAACGTGTAAACCAAGCCCATAGCCAAGGACACACCGCCAAGCCGATGTCATAGCCGAGGTAGGGCAGATATCCCCCTTATTCGATCTTAATCTTAAGAGATAAGAACAAATACCTTAATGAATTAGGAAAATATTCCTTATTGTATAGATAGATTCCAATATAGAAGTTACTCATAAAGAAATATGGAAATACTCTTATTCGAAAACTATAAATACAAAGGGAAGAACTGTAGTTCCAGGATCCGAAACCCTTGACACAAACACAACACTTGTAATTGATCTCTTATTCATATATAAAGAAGTATCGTTTTACATATCCTTAACTCATCTCTCAAAACCTTTGATATCTTGTTCTTGTTCTTCTATATCGAAGAATCACCAAACCCCCCCCCAAACAATAGTGTACATAACAATTTTTGATTTATAATAAATATAATTTTAATTTATATATTCTATTAGGTACAATCTATAATGTAGGCAAACGTCTAAGTGTATGAGTTTAAATGTATATTTATGTTAATATCGAAATGTTTATATTGTTTAGGTATATTTTCATGTATATTTTAAATCTATATTTATGGTAAGATCAAAATTGGTATAAAATGAATAATATAATGTTTCGCAATTGGGTTAGGAATTGTTAATTTTAAAGGATATTTGACAAGCTAGTTAAAGTGGTTATGGTTATTTGTTTAATTTAGAGATAAATTAAATAAACAAAAATTAAATTCTAATTCTGAGTTCCTCAACCAATCAAATTATAACGTTAATGTTGAAATCTCTTATATGAGTGATACATAAGCAAATTTCACTTAAGTGTACATTGATTTAATATATAGGAGGATTCATGTACTTTTATTGAAAGTGGTAAATGTTAGATTTATTCAATCTATAAACCATAAACCATATCAGTTCCTGATTAATACAGACGAAAGCGGAAGCGTACCTTATGAATCCATGCTTAGGAATCTGAATGGATTAGAGAATGGATCTTTCAAAGCAAACTCTAAATGACTTTAGATCTCTGGTGATGAGGATGCAGAGAGTTTCTGTATTTTCTGTTAGGGTTGCTTTGGGGACCATAGCCCTCTATTTATATAGAATCAATTTCTAGTTCGGCCCCTCATCAAACTAGAAATTGCCAAAGGTATCCACACATTAATTTTGCATAAATTTATGCCCATAACATTTTCTTTATCACAAAGTTACCACTACAAAATAGATTAATTAACTAATGGCCCTAACACATTTAACCTTAACATATTTGACCCTGCAAAATGATTCTTACAATCTCCCAGTGGATCATAAATGTACCTGAAAATGTGATAGACTTTATGAGCTCAAATTTGGCTTTAATTTCGAGAGCATAAGACAATCTCGTCCATTGACTGCAACAACAATGGATCATGGCGGCTTTTGTTATATTATTCATAACTAAACCTTCCATAGTCACTGAAATGAATACAGCCAGATGACATAGGTCAATTATGAAAAATGTAGCATGAAAATCACATGAAAGGAGGTCAATACATGTGGATTTTCAACTAGTCTTACTTTAGTGAGATCTTTTAACTTTATTGTACAAAGTTTAAACTGAAACTTTATTTAAACTTTATTTTTGATCAGAAAAAAGTGTATAACACAACCAAAACAAACATAGAACAAAACCAAATGACAAACTCCCACTAAAATGAATAATCCTCAAACACCGAAATGACCTTTCGAGCAGTATGCTCGTGAAAGACCTTAGGCACAATACCTTTTGTAAGAGGATCTGCTAACATAGAGTTTGTCCCCAAGTGTTCTATGGAAATCTCTCCACTTNTTTCCCTAACAACTCGGTATTTAATGTCTACATGTTTAGACTTTAGCGAACTCCGATTGTTGTTGGAATATAAAATGAATTCCTTATTGTCATAGTATAATTTAGTGGTCTTTCAATTCCCTCTAGAATTCGTAGTCCTCTGACAAAGTTTTTCATCCAAATTCCCTGATTGGATGCCTCATAAACTGCTATCAATTCTGCTCCCGTCGTGGAGGAATCTACGAGTGACTGTTTTGCACTATGCCAGGAAATAGCTCCACCAGCCAACAGAAAGAAATATCCCAATGTAGATTTTCTACTATCTTGGCATCCAGCAAAATCAGAATCAGAATCAAAATCAAAATACCCAATGATATCCAAATTATCTGATCTCTTATATGTGAGCATATAATCTTTTGTTCTCTACAAGTACCTCAAGACCCTTTTGGCTGCTTTCTAGTGGTCCATGCCTAGATTGCTTAAGTATCTGACCAAAACTCCAACTATGTATGGAATATCCGGACGCGTAAAAACTTGAGCATACATTAGACTCTACTGCCAATGCATAAGGGATCTTCTGCATCTCCTGAATTTCCAGATTTCCTTTAGGGCACTAACTGAGACAAAACTTGTCTCCCTTAACTACGAGGGTATCATTGGGTTTTCAATCGTGCTTGCCAAATCTCTTAAGTAGTTAATCGATATAGCTCTTTTTTTATAATCCAAGAATCCCTCGAGAACGATCTCGATGATTTTTTAAGACAAAAGATGTTTCACCAAGATCTTTCGTCTCAAAATTTTACTTAAAAATCTCTTGGTTTCAACAAGCATGCTCATATTGTTAGTGGCCAATAGTATGTCATCGACATATAAAACAAGGAAAATACATTTTCTCCCACTGAACTTTTGATACACACAATCCTCAACTAAGTTCACCTCAAAGCCAAAGGAGATGATAACCTTATGAAATTTGGGGTACCATTGATGAGAAACATGTTTCAGCTTATATATGGATTTCTTTAATTTGCAAACCATATTATTTGCATCACCTAAGATAAAGCTTTTTGGTTGTTCAATATAAATTTTTTCATCAATGTCTCCATTGAGAAACGCTATTTTTACATCCATTTGATGAAGCTCTAAATCATATTGTGCAACAAGGGCCATGACTGTCCTAAAAGAATCCTTCGATGAAACTGGAGAGAAGGTTTCGTTATAGTCAATTCCCTCTTTCTGAGTATAGCCTTTAGGTATTAGACGAGCCTTATATCGATCAACATTACCATTTGAATCCCTCTTGGTTTTACATATCCATTTGCAACCAATAAATTTCTTTCGTTCTAGTAGTTGAACGATGTCCTAAACCTGATTGTCTAGCAACGACTGATACTCCTCATTGGTTCTACAGTGAGAAAACTCAAGACCAAAAAGAAAGTGAAGCAGAAAGATCACAACACTAAGGAGAGTTCTGAATTGACCTTGATCCCTCTAGGATGCGATGGAAGTGCTATTGAGTACAAACTAAAGTGTAAAGGCAGATTCGGACCTTTCTCACAGGTGAGAGCCATCCTTACACCAGAGTTTAAAGAGAAGGGAGCAGCTGCTGTGAAGAAAACGATGAGCAGCATCCTTGAGCTGAAGATTTTCGCAGGTGGAGCTTGCTTCGGATCAAGTTTAAAGATCCTTCCAGACTGATCCATCGCTACTACAGTCAGGCTCGTGACTTTAAACAAGCGCTGAGTGGGAGGCAACCGACTAGGTAATTTTCTTTATCATTTTAATTAGTTTTGTAGTGCTTTTGGTTTTGGTGTTTTGATTTTTGGTGCCTTTTACGTTTTTCGTGTTTTAGCCTTTGTCTTGCAGGAAAACAGGTCACCAGACAGAAGGACAGGGATCGATCGATCCCTGTCAGGGATCGATCGATCCCTGTCTCATTTACATGGCTATATTACACGCTTTCAGGTAAGTTTGCTTTTTCCCTTTTCTCTTCATCTTAATTTTATTTTTCTTGTTATTTGCTATTTACCCCTTCCTTGGTTTTGTTTCACACCGGGGCGGTGTAAGATAAGTATGGGGGAGGCTACTTATGTTTTTCTTTTTCTTTTGGTGTTTTTTGAGTCACTTTGATGTTTTTATTGAGTCAGTTTATGGATTGTTTATGTTTCATGATGACTTCAGACTATTATCTCTGCGCATTGCACTTCATTTATATTCTCATTGACTATTTCATTTGAACTTTTAGCGCAAGCAAACTTGAATAACTCATAACCAAACTCCCCACCATAAATCTCTAGAACTCAGTCTTTTGTCTGAAATGATATTAACTTTATTTTATTTGGCCTATTAATGAATTTAATTGCTTTGATTCAGGGACTTAAAATCACGAATCAAACTCATCATTCACGATTACATCCCCATTCTTTCTACTATTCATTTCGGTAATCCTGAGTGACCAGACTCATCTTTAGTCTCGCACTACACTCTTACCCTATCTCCTTGATTCTTCATGCTATTCTTTTTGATCTTATATGCACACATGTGTAAAAACAATGGATAGAATAGGGTAGACATGACCCTTCTAATTGCTTAGGTAGGATTGTACATTTTAGGTGGTTTAGACACGGTCCTGAGTGACTGATTTCTCGGTGTTGGGTGTTTTGGTGGTTTAGATGGATATGTTGCATTTCTTCATGATGTATGGGTGTTTTAATGTTTAAAAACGTCATTGACATCCTAATTTCTTCCAGATTTTTGTTCTGAAAAAAAAACGTAAATTATTTATTTCTTCTTCATATCTAGTTTAGAAATTAGCGTTTGCAAATTATTTTGTTGATTGGATTCACCCTGAAGTATTGCACATATTCGATTTACTTTTTATTGGTGGTTTGTACTTGGGTAGTTAGGGGGACATGGATATCAATATACTATTTCTCTCCTGCAATTTTGGATAATGTCTTGCATCTTGACGCAACTTTTGATACCCGAAACACTCTAAGCCTTACCACTAAAAGCCTTGAATACCTAGCCTGATTTCCTGATTATGAGTTCTTTGGTGAAAATTTTCACGTTATCTTGTATGAATGTAGAGAGTTAACATGGAGGCTGAGTTTGAAGGTTCAGATTTTAGAGTATGGATGGGCTTGGGAGGTTATAAAGCGATTCTTGGGGAGAATGTTCTAACTGTTCTATGTCTATATGGTTAGCGAAAGTAGTGCAGAGTAAGGTTTTATGATAGCATTAGATCCATTTGGTTCTCAAATCTCTTTTCCCGTAGGCTTCTTTTTCATTTCATTTACTTGAGGACAAGCAAAGATTCAAGTCTGAGGGATTTGATGTGTTAGTATTTTAGTAGTTTTTATTACGGCTTTTACTCGAGAATTATAGTTTTTAGTATGTATAGGATCTCTTTGGTGCGGATTTGTGTTCTTTGGTGTTTTTACAGGGATTGAGCTTGGATGTGCAGAATGATTTCATTTTGGACGCATTGCAAGCATCGAAGGAAGTGTTCGTGAAAAGCTGAAACACCCAGTCAGATGGACAAGGATCGATCGATCCTTTGTTCTGGATCGATCGATCCCTGTCCCGTTCTGCGGACTTGTATTACGAAGAACCAGACCGAACTTATTTTGAATTGGATTTCATTAATAAGACCTAGGCTCGAGATTCCTGTTTCAGAGTGCACTTTTCTGAGTTTTCGAGAGCAAGAGAGAGTTTTGTAACCGCAGGAGAAGAATCATCTTTCGTTCTTTGAATACGAAAAGAATTCTGAACGTTACTCTTTGTTTATTGATTAATACAATGATGTATCTCTTTGATTTGATTTGTGTTGATTTTCTGATCATGAGTGAGTAGCTTATTCGTTGGGTTTAGGGTTCTCGCATAGGGATTCATGAATTGTTTACATAGAATTGTATGATTAGGGATTTAATCAATTGAATCTTCATCTAGGATTGTTCGTAACGCATGAAATTAAATTGATCACTTAGTTTCTGATATTAGGTTGATTAATGCTTGGAAAATGTTTGTTTAAATGCCTAAAAGAATCCTAAATGAGCAATTCATCTTAGGCCAATGGAAGTTGATGTTTAAGTGAATTGTGAACCTATCAAACTTCTTTAGAATGCATGACTAGAATCTGAGAATTAACGGAAGTTAGTCTCAAGGTTTCTAATACATAGGGAATTGATACTACGGAAGTAGATCAATTCTATAATTGTGTTTGAGTTCAAGACGGTTTAAATCATGTTCCCTAATTAATAATTCAAGTCTTCAATGAAATGTTTCCCTGAGAATACCCAATGCCCAACTCTTCTTTGATTGATTTACAACCCCGTAGTCATTTGTTTGTTTTCTTTGCTTCTTAAATTTCGATTTACTGCATCTTTACCAAAACATATTTTTCGCATTAGCCCGCTATTTGATTTAAAATTCTACGTGCTACCTTTGGTCTCTGTGGATTTGATCCCGAACCACTATAACATACTTTTGTGCGCTTGCAGTGTTATCTCGGGCAAAAACCTAAGCTATCAGAGTTCGGTAAAGTCTAAACATGTAGACATTAAGTACCGAGTTGTTAAGGAAAGAGTACAAAGTGGAGAGATTTTCATAGAACACTTGGGGACAAACTCTATGTTAGCAGATCCTCTTACAAAAGGTGTGCCTAAGGTCTTTCACGAGCTTACTGCTCGAATGGGCATTTCGGTGTTTGAGAATTATTCCGTTTAGTGGGATTTAATCATTTAGTTTTATTCTATGTATGTTTTGGTTGTGCTATGCACATTTTTCTGATCAGATTTAAAGTTATAATAAAGTTTCCATTTACACTTTGTACAATAAAGTTAAAGGATCTCACTAAAGTAGGACATGTTGAAAATCGACCATGGAAGGTTTAATTATGAGTGATATAACAAAAGTCGCCATGATCCTATGTTGTTATAGTCAATGGACGAGATTTTCTTATGCTCTCGGAATTAATGGCATATTTGAGCTCATAAAGTCTATCATATTTTCGTACATATATATGACCTAGTGGGAGATTGTAAGAATCACTAGGTGGGGTCAAATATGTTACGAATTAAATGTGTTAGGGTCATTAATTGATTAACCTATTTTGTAGTGGTTACTTTCTGATGAAGAAGAGGTTATGGACATAAAGTTATGGAAAATTAATATGTGCATATCTTTGGCAATTTCTAGTTTGATGAGAAGTCAAACTAGAAATTGATTCTCTATAAATAAAGGGTTATGGTCCTCAAAGCAACCCTAATAGAAAAAACAGAAACTCTTTGCATTCCCATCACCAGAAAACTAAAGTCATTCAGGGTTTGCTTTGGAAGATCCATTCCCTAATTCATTAAGATTCCTAAGCATGGATTCATCATGTACGCTTCCACTCTATTTCTTATCAATCAGAGACTAGTATGGTTTATAGATTGAATAAATATAACAATTAAAGGACTTTTTATGCAAGAATATCTAAGTGGCAGAATGGTTGAAGGAAGGAAGGAGAATGGTGTTGCATTCAAACCAGTCCAAGGATCGAAACGAGTCAACTATAAAACTTTAGCATTGGTCGCGTGCCCCTTCCTTCTGTGAAAGGCCCAATAGACACTCCTAGTTTTTTTAGTGCTTAAGATTAGGCCAAAATAAAATAAGAGAAAAGCCCAAAACTGAATGACACACATGTTTCACTTCTTCTTCAACCTTACGGTAACCCTAAAATTCTTAGAAAAAAATTTAAAGCTGCCGGAAGCAGCCAAAATCTTTTAAAAAATTACTCAAGATTTTCGAAAATTATTTCTTTAGTGTCGAAAATCAATAACCGAAAGAGCTTTCAACTTTATATCAGATTTTTCAGAGACTTTATTTTTAAAACTAAGATCTAATCATGATTTTATCTGGAAATCTAAACATGCTTAACCATAGATCTAATACCAAAACAAAAAACACAGTTCCCATAATAAACGATCTATGCATAAACTTTAGAAAAAAAATAGATTCAACAATCTGATTTTCACACAATAATTAATTTCGAATTTATTAAAAAAAGTAATAATAAATCCAAAATTCATGAGATAAAACTTTAAAATCATGGGTGAATTTGTGGAATAACAAAAAAAAATTGATTAATTAATTTTTTACGTGCGAGATTAGAGAGAGATAAGAAGATAAAGTAGGAGAGAGACGGGGATTGTGGTTATTTAGTGAAATAACTTTTTTTAATTTATTCTTTATAATTTCCCTAAAATCAATCAGAAACTAAATAAGGTGGCTTTGATACCAACTTTTAGATTTATTAAATCAATAAACCATAAACCATATCAGTTCTTAATTAATAAAAACGAATGCGGTAGCGTACTTGATGTATCCATGCTTAGGAATCTGAATGGTTTAGAGAATGAATCTTCCAATGCAAACCCACTACAAAAAATAAGGTAATTTACATTAGTATATTAACATCATTTTTCAATCTGAAATTAAAAAATTTAGGAAGAAGGATTTTAACATCATTTAATAAATTGATTTAAGATAAGTAATGTCAATATCCTTTATCATTACTAACAAAGAATAAAGAGAAAAAAATACAAAATTATAAGCTTAAATCTCTCTCTTTTTTTTTGAGTGGCATAAGTGGTACAGTGGTTACCACCTCTGTTGGTCAAGCTCACTTACCTGGTTCGAACTCGGAGTGATGTCCTCTTCAGGGAATTACTAAACCACTAGCCTAATGACAAAAAAAAATCTTTTTTTTTTTTTTGTCAACACTAGAAAATTATATAAAAATACAAACGTGTTGAAAAAAGTCTATCTCTTTTATTTTTATTTTGAATTTGGGGATTTCCTTTTTTTCTCGTCTCGATATCCAGAGAGCTCGTTGCGATTCAATGATGGCTTAAGCTCTCTGTAATCTCTCTTTGTTCGTTCTTCAAATCTGGTGAGTCAAGATCTGTTCGTCCCTTTTTTCTGAATTCTAGTTTGATTGCTTCGCTTTTGATTAAGTTTATTTCTTCGTTTACCAAACAATTGTACCGAGGCTGAAGATTTTCTGATCTGAGATTTCGTTTGTAGCTTCCAAAAAACTGAAGAAGATTGTACTTGCTGCTAATCGTCTTCTCCAGATCCGTCAAGCTTATCGACGGCTTTAAATTACGTAAGTGTTGGATATTTTCGACAAAACACAAGTAACCTCCGATTTTTAATTACGTCAAGATTGGTTTTGATATGATTCGAATAGTTAATTGATAAGTGTTGAATTTCGAACTTCGATCTTCCGGTTTGAATCTAATACAATGACACACTAAGCATATGTATAGCAATCTATACACCATTGCTTTTTTGTTTGATTTGAATCTTAATAGTGAGATACAAAAAGATAGGCAGGAAAACCATATTGGCTTATATAATAACACAAGATTCAGTGGTTACAGAGTCTTGATCTATTGCCTTAACTCTTCTAATATCATTCACCGTTGTTGTTGTTGTTTTGATTACTTATAGCACCTTTGAATGTTATAAGTAAATAAATCACTTCTTTGCTGTGAATCAAATCACTTCTTTGCTGTGATAATATGGTTATACATGGTTTTGCAAAAGCTCCCTGCACATAGATCTTTTACTGCTAGTGAAAGCTTTATCAAGTATCAGTAATAGATTGTCTTTCTAAGTATCTTGTTGTGTTTGTTTTCAATATCCTTCTATTTTGCGAAGCTAGATGTATTTACTTTATACTATTTGAATCTTGCGTTAAGTTTGTTTGGCCATAGTATCAAAATTTTGGATGAACTTACCACTGTAAAACATTTTCCAACAGTTGTAAATGTTTGCTCAAATCATTTTGTGTGCAAGTCTTAGCGTTTAGGGACATAACGCCTCAGGGTCCTGTTCACATCCTCCTCATTCCAATCTATACACCATTGCTTAGGTCAGTGAATAAATCACTTCTTTGTTGTGATAATGATGAAAACTTGCAGTGTCGTTGTTGAATTCTGATTTTTATCCAGTAAACACAAACTCATTTTGTAATGTAGATTATCCAGTAATCTTTGCTGTAACTTTAGAGTCCCACTTAATTTTTGCCAAGGTCGGTTTGAGGAACTTTTCTCATGTCTTGCACTTGAAGTTATTAGATTTTCTTAGTGTCTAGGTTCCTCCAACATTTTGAATGACCTTTAAATTTCAGATTCAGAAGCTACTATTTGCTTGCTTGGCCAATGATTGTTACTTATTGAGAATTACTCATGTTCGTAAGGGTTGAATGCATCGAAAGCATATCTTTACAGAGTTGGTTCAAGTGATCCAGCCTTTGTCTCAAAAACTCTCGATGCATACACTCAGCAGCCACATCTGAAGCAGAAGAGTGTTTACCATAGGCAAGTGTATATATATGATTCTAAAACATGTTTTCTGTTATAGATCAGACCATGATTACTTGTTTTGTTTCTTTCCACGCAAATTAGATGTTATTGATAGGTGTTTCTCGAAGAGAACAGTCGAAGAAGTTATATTTTTGCACTTGTAAGTTTTATTTTTTTTACAATTGAAGTTGTGAGCAATCATCTGAGCTATCTTTGAAAATAGTATGTGTTGGTCAGGAGAGAGAGGCTACTAAGGAACAAGATGTTTGGATTTCAGCTACCATTAAAGCATTGAAGAAGGCTTCACCATCATGCCTTAAAATCTCTCTTAGATAGGTTAGTTTCGAAGAATGCATCACATTCAAATGATGGGCAAGAGCTTACTAAGATTGTGTCTATATAATATTCAGAATGTCTATCATATATGTAGAGACCAACTTAATTTTAGCATTATTTATCCAGTAAACACGGACTGTGGTTTTATTTTATTTTAATTACAATTAGTTTATTTAAGCATCATTTTCCATTGTTGACTTATATTATTTTTAAAACGATGTTAAAATATAGGGAAAATGATTCTAAAACATAGGACAAATGATGTTAAAACATAAGAAAATTGATTCTAAAACATACTGATGTTAAAACATAGAGAAAATGATGTTAAAATATTGAGAAAATGATGCTAAAAGATGAGAAAAATGATGATAAAATATAGGGAAAATGATGCTAAAAGATAAGAAAATTGATTTTAAAACATAGAAAAAATGATGCTAATTAAGTAATATTAAACTTGACATCATTATCTTAAGTGATGTTAATATAATTAACATCATTGTGTGATACATTACTTTATTCAGTAATGTTAATTTGTTAGTGTTACTTAAAAAGCAATGCTAACTTCTTAATAAGTAATGTAAATTGCCATGTTTATTGTAGTGACCCTGAATAACTTTAGATCTCTGATGATGGGGATGCAGAGAGTTTTTGTATTTTTTTGTTAGGGTTGCTTTGGAGACCATAACCCTCTATTTATATAGAATCAATTTTTAGTTCGACCTCTCACCAAACTAGAAATTGCCAAAGATATTCACACATTAATTTTCCATACATTTATGTCGGTAACCTTTTCTTTATCACAAAGTGACCATTACAAAATAAGTTAATTAATTAACGGTCCTACCAAATGATTTTAACAGTAAATCGTACATGTACAAGTTAATAGATGAGAAATCTAATTAAGTCATCAATTCTGTTTGAAAGTTATTTAGGAAAAAAATTTATAGAAAAAATTATATCTACGAATATTGTGTAACGTTAGTTTTTTTTTTGATAACCCAGGTATCTTAACGCTCTCCGACAGGACAGAGGTCCACGTGTTAGACTATTGGTTACCCGACAGGATAGGGGTCCACGTGTTAGACTATCAGATCGCTTAGATTAGCTACTTGGGCGGCTTAATGACTCTCCATTTGTCGGCTCCTGGACGCTGCAGCCCGTATGTGAATTTCGCAGTGGCCAAGGCTCGAACCCAGGGGCGGACACTCCAACAGGAGCTCCTTTACCACTGGACCAAGGCAACTTGGTTGTGTAACGTTAGTTACATCTGCTATATGACTTAATAAATTACTTCTATGTATTAAAATTTATTTAAGAATAAATTTGAATATTGAGTTTTGTTTCTACAATATGATAATATATTTTTTTTAAAACAGTTGACTTTGTTTATAGGTTAGTGCCCAAATGTTGAGAAACTCTAAATTTTATAACTTACCATCCTTAAATAAAAATATTATTAAAACTTTTTCAACTAGTAAAATAGCAAAATGTATTTATCAAAAAAAAAATAGCAAAAGGCAGAATAAATGGTCACAAATATCTGAAAGATGAAAACTAAAATTATTTAAAAATAAAAATTTCTCCTTAAGATACATTAAAAATATAACAAAAAGAGTATATTAAAGATAAAGTATATTTTATTTGCATTTTGAAAGTTTTCAATAATCTTCAAAAAAACTGGCATGAGTATTATGGTGTAATCTCTGCTGTGCAAACGCAACAAATCTGCATAAACAAAACGATAACATCCAGAAGTATACATTTAACTAAATTTATTATTTCATGTATATATGTTTGCGTACATACTTTCAAAATCAATAAATTGATTTAGAATAAATAAAATTATGTTCGTACCTTGTTTTGCTCCAACCATTGTGAAATGCATTCCTTATGATAGATATGACCACATGGTAGAGTCGATAGCGTTTCTCCCCACTTAAATTCGACAAGACATATCGGACATCTTCAATTTCCCCCAAAACCATCACAAACCATTTAGTATCACATATTAAACCCAAACTTATATCCATAATCCTGGATTATTGAACATAAATACATACATACATACATCCAAACAAAATAATTATATACAAAATGTATCTTATGACTTTTAGTTACAATTTTATCTTATAAAAGAAAAAGAGGTTTACTTTAATAATATATACGTTATTAATTAAATATACTTTATTAATGTGTAAAAATAGGGAAAACGAACTTTCCCTGTTAAAAGGTACGAAAGAGTTTTAACAAAAAAAAAAAAGGTACGAAAGAGTGACAATGCTTGATTCATACAAAAACAAAAGCATATATATTAGGATCTTACTGTGTTTTTAAGGATGCGGAAATTTTATTTTTAAACCATGAGACTGCACCGAACTTATGTGTTGGTATTTGATCGATTATATTCTTTGACAATCCTTTGTTGACGGCTCCAATCGATTCTCCTAATTCATTTAGTTCCTAACCAGATATATGATGATATCTTATATAGTTCTTTCAAAACTCCATAATAATTTTTATAGTGAGAATACCTCATAAGTCATATTCTCCGGATCAATATCAAGATTAGGAGGAAGAGTCTGAAAGCTATCAGAAGTACCAATGTGATGTGAAGAACTACCACGGTGAAGTGAACTCAAATGGCTCACTACAAAATAAAAGTGAAAACATATATATTAAATACTGTAACATCATCTTACAGTTAATATATAATGCAGATAGTTCTATGTAATACCTTCTAGGTCTTCAAATTGAGAGGTAATTTGGTTAGCATCATCTGCCAAAGAAACATGACTCGCCATATCTTTGATATGGATTAATATAGGAATTTATTATATATTAGCCAAAAAAACATGTATGTTTATACAAAATTGAAATTGAAATAATATTTGTCAAATAAAAGAAAATAGAAAAGAAGAATAATATGCATACACTTACATTCTTCCTCTTGTAACAGTTTAGCATAATTTTCATCATCTGTTAAAGAATTTTGAGGATAATCTGCATTTAGCAAATTTTGTAGTGAACCAAATAAGTATACAATATGCACATCGAAAGATCTCATAGAAAAATTTTAGCAATACAGTTCTAAGTTTGTTAATTTTCTTTTGTGACCGGAAAAAAAAATCCAAATTTATAGTATTTATTTATGGGCAAGACTAATTTAAGAAAAAGACGTTTTGAGAAGATATGCTCTCCTCATAAAACTAATAGACTTTTTCGACTAAAATCTTCATAAAGATGTCACAAGGCTTAAAAAATGTGTTGATATAGAAATAGGAAAACTATATATTGGAATCTTGTGGGTCTGTCGCTGGCTGAACAGGCCAGATTAATACGACCTAGTTGTTGTTCTTGCTGTAAGTTAGTTTACATTTCTTAAGACCAACTCAGGGCACGACTGAATAAAGTCTGAGCTGAAAGACAACTAAATCAAACCGGGGCGGTAATCATGGTTAATTTCATTATCATTATAACAAACTTTTTGAACGATTTACCTTCTTCTTGTTGTTGTAATTGTCTTGCATCATAAATTTCTAATTCGGGACAGTCATATAGCAGAGAAGCCGCCAAGGCTTCATCCATTTCTACCTGGTTTGGTTGCATCCTCGGTTGTTATGTCGAAGGAAAAAGACAAACTGAAAGATTGATTATATTTTGTCAAAAGGATTCAGCCGAAAATGTTTCCTATAATTCAACCAATTTATGAAATCCTTTATAAAGCTTTTATCTGAAAGTTAGTTTTGTTACCTTTGTTATTGATGAGAAGATTGTCACTCCTATTGGTTATATCAATTAAAGAGGTAACGAGCACGCCAAATAAATTTGCGTCTGTGTGCCCGTAATCATGAGAGCATTACCCGCATGCAGTCTCCATTAACTTCCACTGATATCTCGTGCCCCGTGGCTTGCTTTCTATTTTTTTGAAATTGTAATTTCAAAACGTGTTTTGGCTTTTCATCGATTGCTTTTGTGTTTGGTGCACCAATTGATTAATTTTTTTAATCCTCCTATATACATTTAATTAAAGTACATTTAAATTTGCTTATTAAATTTAATAAGAGTTTTCAACATTGACCTTAAAGTTTGATTGGTTGAAAGATTTGAATTTTTAATTTGATTTTTATTTATTTAATTCATCTCTAAAATAAACAAATAACCATGAACTTTTTTAACTAACTTGCCAAACATCCTTTTCAAATCAACAATTCTTAACCTAATTGCCAAACATTAAATTATTCAACCCATCTCAATTTTTATTTTACAATAATTATACATAGAATATAAACATGAAAAGTATACCTATAAAATATACCATAATTATATATTCTCATATACACATATATTGGTAATAATTTTATTATAAAAATATATTTAAAATTGTAGACTATTGAAATTTTGAAAAAATTAATTTATTTCTCCAAATTTTATAAAATTTATAAATGTTAGGAAAAAACGTTATTGAAATTTCTTATACCATTGAATCACTTAAAATGACTATATTAATAAATTGAATTTTTTTGTATTGTTGAATAATTTTAAAGGACTATATGTTTTTAGAATATTAGTAATCCCAAAATAATTTAAAATAATAGACCTAGAATTTTTTATATCATTGAATCATTTAAAAAGACTATATTAATAAAGAGAATTTCTTATATTGTTGAATTAATAAGTTAAAGTCAAATAATGTTTGAAAAAAGTAAAATAGTCATTTTTCAAATCTTTCTTAATGTCTATTAACAATAAAATCTAATTATGGACATTTATAGATGAAAAAGAAAATATACACCTACAGTTGTACCTAAATATATCTCAGACATATTATAATTATAACATGTATTTTAATGAGGTAAATTTACGTTTACATTTGATAAATTCTTAAAGCAATGCGAATTTTCGTAGAAAATTCGGATAGTTTACATTTTTATGTTTACTTATTAATATTATATATATATATTAATAGTTATTAATAATGTTAATTTTCATAAATTTAATTTCATGATTCTAAAATTCACGCAACGGGCTCCTCGAAATATATACAAAATTTGTATCAGTTATAGTTGCTAATCAACGATGGATTCAAGTGGAGAGATTTGATATCATAGATGCGGACCCAAATAATCGAACAACTTCACATGAGTTTAAAATATCTTTGAGAGAAGATATTTCAATTGTAAGAGTTCCAATCGAGAATAATAACTCATTTTTTAAATTTTGTAGATTTTGATGAGTTTAAATTATCAGAATTGTTTGGTAAGTGTGACACAATAATTTAGTATTTACTATAATATTTTTTATAAATTAGTTTATGCATATTTATTTAAAACATTATTTCTCGATGTAATGTTCGAATATTATAATATCTACCGGATTTTATCTTTCTAATCCAGATGTAATTGGTTTAGTTACCAACATTAATCTTTTGGAAACTAAAAACTATATGTGGCCGGGTTGGTCATTAGACAACTTCAATTCAAAATTAAAAACTACAAGTAAGTTTAAGTTGTGATATAATTTTCTAATATTTATCCATACTTTTAAAATTATATGATAATTTCATATTGTCAAGATACCTTTAATTGCTAATCTCTAATAGTTGATATATTTTCGGTGAACATTTCAACTTTCAGAGATGTAATAATGCAATATTGTATCTTGTTCGATGATTAAGCGTAAAATTTTTGTGATGCATACGTGAAGTATACTGTTGACTTTCCAGTAGTTGTCATTAGATTTGGTAGGACTTTTGATTGGAAAGAAAAAAACTATATATTTTTTGAGGTCATTGATGTTTTTTTATATAGTTAATAACTAATATATTTAATAAATTTTTCATTTGCAGGTGAACGTATAATAACCAATGAAATTTTTAAAGGATTTCATATTATGTTAAATCTTATAATTCCTTAAGTTTATCATTACAAACAGTGGTTATTAGAAGCATGTTCAAATTTTAGGTTGTTTGTTAATATTTTCATGAAATTTTTGTTAAATAGGACTAAAAACTCATGTATTTTGAATTTTACGATCATAAACCAACAAGACAAGAAAAGTTTAAAAAAATTCAACGAAGACAATTAGATTGTTATTCATTTAGTTTATTAGTTATAATTAGCATTTACAACAAACAATATTTGTTACGTTGGTTGTTTTTTAAAATATTTTTACTTAATTTAAACGAAATAATAAACTATAAATTATATTTGAGCGGGAACGGTGATATTGCTTTAGTCTAACATGTTGATATTGCACGAAAATAATCAAAATAATGATGTCCAAATTAATACTATAAAAAAAGTTTGATTACTACATAAAAAGTTTCTTAACAGATGTGGCAAGGTATTAGAAACATTATATTTACACTTTTAAGTTTACTTATTTTAAAGTTACGTATTAACAATTATATTTACACTTATAAGTTTTACTTTTATTTCAATTTGCATATTCGCAGTTATAAAAAAATCTTAATTTTATTTAAATTACCAATCAAATAATTGTATTATATATTATATATATTTTTTATATATTTTTATATACACTTGTTGGAATCATAAATTCAAAATATATTAACTTTTCATAGAATTTGAAAAATTAAATTAAAAAATATCTTTTTATTTATGGTAAAAGAAGTATATTAAGAATTGATTGACTTTCCAAATAAACATGGTATCGACTTTAACATTAATTGTTGTAGACAATTTTTTATATTCAGTTAGTAAAGAATAATGATGGGAAATTTATTATAAATAGATCATAACATATAATGTATAATCGGATTATAAAATATTTAAACTCAAAACAATCTTAGTTTATCTTTTATAAAACGAAGACAATTTACAATTAAAAATATAATGTTACAAAAAAAAATTGTCATTTAAAACGATAAAATATATTATATATAGTTATTGTATACACATAATAGAGTTTTTTATGGTAAAAAATTTTAATCCATCTTTCAATATAAATAATAAATTAAAATGTTATATATAAAGTTAAATATTACTTGAAATAAATGTTCGAGGCATACATGGAAAGTCAAATATTACACGAATTGAATATTACTTGTATGCACTAAAAGATGGAAAATTTTATGCAAATTATTTTTTTTTTAACAATTCTCTTTTAGTCTAAAATAATGTATTTCAAAACTCATAATTGGAAAAAAGTATTAAATCGTATTTATGTTTAATCATCTTAAATATATGTGTTAGAAGAGAATATGATAATCTATTTTATTATATTAACACATATCATAATCTAAATTTTAATGATTACACATGTTCTAATCCTATGTGTCATGTTCACGTTCAACACGTTCAAATGTATATAATACGATACATATAAACTTAAAATCATTTTCTAAAAAATTAAAATTATGATACGATTTGACTATCAATTTTGTATTTTTTTGTTTTTCTATTTATGTTTTCTATTCAAATTGATAACATTCTATAAATAACTTGTCTATTTTCCTCATGATATTTAATTTTAATGTGTCAGAATTGTTTAATGGGCATAAATAATTTTTTTTTTGTATTGGTTGATGCGTTTTAGACCATATAATATATAATAATATGAATTTTCATTTACCCACTTTTATTATCTAAAGATTGGCTAATAAATACTTGGATTTTGAGCCACATGGTTAATAAGGAAAATCAAAAGATTGTTAAAGGAAACATACATGTCTACTTCAGAAGTTAGTGAGAGTTTGATGCTGAAAGTGAAATCACTTGAAGATGATGTTGATATTTTCCTTGAGCACTTAGTTAAGTTATTGGAGGACGAGAAAGAGAAAGCGATGAAGTTTCTCATGAAGAAAAGAAAAAGAAAGTAGAGAGAGAAGATAGGAGGAAAGCAGAGGAAAATGCAAAAATTTTACCGAATAATGGTAACAAGATTTAAGTAAATATATAATGCATTATTATTTGAGTCTATTATCTAAAATTTTACTTTTCTATATGGTATTCTTAAGTCATTTTCTAATGGAAAAATAAATTGTTGACTACAATGATTATTTTTAAACAAATATAAAAACTTGTGTTGGATCTAATGATGTTTGAAAAAAGATGTGTGATAAAGATTTAGGGGCTGATTGGTTGAGACTGTGACTGTAGACTTTCGCTGTAGAC
>OVAN01004646.1:0-24224 GCA_900406275.1 Anastatica hierochuntica
TAGTATAGGATTTCTCACGAAAATTGATTGAAAGTCTTGTTTGCATGTCTATGTAGATTGATTCGATGATTGTGCTTGTAGATCCGGTAGTTATCGGATATAGATTGATTGGGGTTGAGTTATGATATTAGGATGCCATTGAACGAAGGGGGAAATGGAAGAAGTACCCTGGAGTTGGGGGGGGGGGGAAGGAAGGAAGAAGTACCCACTGGGAATGGTTTGGGAAGGGAAAAAGGATGACAATGAGGATGAGAATGAGAATGAGAATGAGATGATGAGATGGGGAAAAGGAAGAAGTACCCGTGGGGGGTAGAGGCTGGGATATTAAGTGACCCGGGGTTAGTGATAGGAAGGGATGTATGCCATGTTTGAGTGTTTGATTCTATGTTTTTGTTGGTTGTATTGTTAGGCCGAGTCAGCGGACTTGCGTGGTCTAGCATTCCACCACATTGCTGAGTGATTCCCCTGTCACTCACTCCTTTCCTCTTTCCTCCTCCCCTTCTTTCCCTTTTCAGGTGAGCATGACGAGTAGTTGGAGATGATGGTTGGATCAAGGTGTTCGTTTTGGGAATCATCACGTTTTTCGTATTTGGTTTTCTTTTGTTGAATTGATTCATGTTGAACCGGTTTTTGTTTGGTTTTGATTATGGATTAGTTTAAGATTGATGAGTTGAAGGATTAATAAAGTTGATGTTTTAGAGATAAGTTGTGGTTACGTAAGAAATAAGCTAGGTAAGTGACATGTTGTGCCCTAGGGGTAAGGGACGGGCGTTACATATACATAGACTTATTCTTGCAACTTTGTCTGGCTCTAGTCGTCTGAAACTCATGAACAAGGTTATTAGCCTTGTGTTTGAAGTCTTTGATGGTGGCTGATGGGTAATCAAACTAAAACCAGGCCAATATTGGCCAAACACATCAACGTAAGTAGTTATTGCTCCCGTGAAACAGAGAGAGTGATGCACCATGGTGATTTCCGACATGTCGACGTAGTTTAACTTCCGACATATGCTTCTTCCTCCGGTAGAACCATACCGAGTGTGGAGACATATGCTTCTTCCACCTTTTAAATATGTTTTGTACTACTTCCTCTCATCCATAACTTTCAGAAATCACTTTTCTCTCTCTTCCTCCCATTTTGTTGCCATTTTTAAAACTAAGAGAGCAAGAAGAAGCTTTGTATTTTCAAGAGAGATTTGTGTTGAAAAACTTTGGTTTTGATTTCTCCAAGTTCATTCAAGGTTCTCTCTTCATCCCATTCTCTTCAAAACATCAAGAACAAGGTATGAAAATCTCTAAAACCTCTTTTACTTTCTTTGAAATTTTTGATCTTTAAGTGGGTAAGGAGATAATGATGTTTAATGGGATCCTAGAATAGAGAAAGCTTGGTTATGAAATTTTCATGAGCTACATTTGCTTAAAAACACTTAGAAATGCATGAATCTAAAGTTGTGTTCTTGAAGTGAATAGTGTTTGAAATTGTATTTTTGGAAAAACTTAAATTTGTTGGTTCATATGTGTAATGGGTGCTAGATAATGCTTAGAATCATGTATCACCTTCTTAATTTGGAGAAATTTTAGAGATGTCCTTCATCTCTTGAAAATTCGATCTTTATGAAATGATAAAAGGAAAGTTGATTTTTGATTCTTACAGGGCTTGCATTGTGATGTTTGTTCAAATGCTTGGTTTTTTGTGCATACTTGCAATCACTACTTTGAGTTTTATCCATGATTATGAATTTGAGCATATTATATTAAGTGCACAACATGTCTAAATTTAGAAATGTTCTTGAAATGGTATCAAATGGATTTTGAACTTGGTAGTTTAGTAAGCAACAAACAAAGTCATAAGTTTAGAAAGTGAAAAATGAAATGCTTACTCTGGCTTAGAACACCTTAATGGCCAAAAATTATATGTCTTGAAATGACAACATTTTGGTTTTGCATGAGTATATTGCATTTAGGATCATGAAGTGGCATTAGGGAATTGCTAAAAATCGAATCATATGATTATTTGTACTTAAATGCTCTACTCGATTTAAAGTCAAATCCTTTTTCTTGTTTCATTGCATTCTTCAAATTATTTTACTTTGATTACATTCTTAAGTGTAGGCACTAAACAAATGGCACCACCACAAAGAGCTATGAGACTATCTTACCAAACATGGACAGAGCAAAAAATAATACCATCAAGAACCTCATATCAAGAGCCCTCCAGTGGAACCACTCAACACTCACACACATGAGTTTTCACAAGGTAGGCCTACAATCTTTTGTAAATACCGTTGCATATTTTCGTTTTATATATGTGTTTTTAGGAGTCACTCTCACGGTTTAAAATTCATCGAGATGGTGAAGTTTAAGTCCGGGGAGGGCCTTAGTACTAATGTCATTTTGAGTTTGTTTTCTTTTCACATATTGAGTCATGCATTTTATATACTTATGATCAGTGAAAAAACCAAAAAAAATTGAAAATTTTCGAAAAAACCAAAAAGATTTTGATTTTGTTTTCAAAGCTTTGCATATAGATGACATCCATTTTTAAATACCTAGTTTGTTAAGAGCATAAAAGATTGCATTTTGCATAGGGAACAATGATATAATTACCTCATAGATAGTTGAGTTTTGTTTAATGACAAATGTCCTCACTAGAAGTAAGATGTTGCAAAAACCACTTTTTGTCTTAGAAAAATTCATGATTGGAATTAACCACTTAAAGGTCTTTGCGAATGTGGAAGTAAGCTATCTTTTGAGTCAATTCCTATCTAAGATGACCTTTAATAAATGTTAATATCTCGCTTATGGGATTTGTCATACTTGACCATGGAAAATCACTACATTTGAGCTATGTTTTAACCATCTTTACCACACTTTCTTAGCTCAAATGGCTACTCTCATCTTTAGAGTAGTGACCAACCCTTGAAAGCCCTTAAACCTTTCCTTTAAAACCCCCTAATATTTTGATATGTGAGGTCTCTTTTGGAAAGTGCACACACAGACAAAATCCCGAGTGAATTGAAGTTAAACGACAAAGAGGATACTTCCTTAGAGTTAGCCTCACTTTAAGGCTAACTAGAGTCATAGGAGGGGAAAATCTTTAAGGTTTTGGGTTTGTAGAAGTCTTGAGAATGGTTAGTGTATATAGAGTCAAGTAATTGTTCCTTAAGGTATATATGATCCTAGGCTTTGTAAATAAGAGAAAGAAAAAAGAAGGAAAAATCGAAAAAGATGGAAAAGAGAAGTGAAAGAAAAAGACACTAGAGATTAGTACTAAGTTTGAGCTCTAACCTTAGAAACTAAAAGCTTAGAGAGTCCACCCTTAAAAACAAGAAAAAAGAAAAGAAAGAACCAAAATTGATTCGAATATTGGCTCTTAAAATCAAAAGAAGGTTAGTAACTAAGAAGTTTAAAAGTTTAAAAAATCTCTAGTTGTCTACAAAAAGAAAAAGAATGAGTGTGTTCAAGAAATAAAATTTTATGGTTTCTAGTTTTAGGATGGGAAGTATATCAAGTGAGTGTCTAGATCCTTAGGAAGAAATGGGATGGGAACAATAAGAGGAAGTAAATGCTTTGTATGCGTAAATTTTTCGGCTACCACCTTGTTTTTGCCTATTGTCTTGCACAACTTTTGTTTGAGAGAAACCACTTCTAATTGAGTGAACCCTCTTCTTTTTACACTTATTTACATCAACCCCTTCTTTGAACTCCAAACCGAATGAATGAGATGCATTGTCCATAGGTAAAGAACTCATGCCTAAGCTTAATTTAATGTAAAAAGGAATTGGCGATGGGATAGTTTATGGATGCTTAGCTTAGATTCTAAGAGTTGGTTTTGTGATGATCATGGAGAAGTACATGGACTCTTAGATGATCTTTGCACCATTTTACTTGTTTTGAGAACATTGGGCATAAGGTATTACTCCCTTATCTTGGTTTTGAGTCCTCACTTGCAAACCTCATTTCCGGGTTTGGTCTTTGTTGTTTGTCTGAGGACAAACAAAGGACAAGTCTGGGTGTGTTGATGTGTACATATTTTCTTGCATATTTTGATGCATTTTAGCTTAGTTTTATCCACATTTAGGTTGTAAATATTGGACATAAGTCTTAAAATCCATGAGTTTTAGTCTAGAGTCTAGTTTAGGATCATATTGCATTTGCATGTCATTTCTTTGCATCTATAGATACAACTTTGGGATGGATTCATGGAGGCTCTAGAGATGGATTCAAGGTGGATTTAGAGCTAAGAAATCAAGGAAAATAGGAGCCAAATGTTATGGGAGAAGATGGGATCAATTGAAGCAATCAAAGGAAGAAAGAAGAAGCCACAAGCTGCCAAAGTGAGCTGCTATCGACCTCCAGGTCGACAATAGCCCACTTTGGGTCGACAACAGGCTACCTTGGAAGCTCTCCTGCCCAAGGTGATCTACTGTCGACCTGTAGGTCAATGGTAGCCCACATTTGGGCGACGACTGCACACCTTGACGTGAAAAAACCCTTTTAGGGCATCCTCTCTTCCCCTTTTAGTATAAATACCCACTCTTAGCCTCCAAGAACATATCTTCTACTCTCTTATCAACTTTCCAGCACTTTTCTTTTTGTTCTAAGTTGATTCTCTTGATCTTTAATATCAAGAGTCTCTCTTTAACTTTTTGTATCTCAAATCTTTTATCTATTAAATCATGCTTATGTTTCTCATCTCTTCTCTCTTCTCTCATATGATGTGTGAGTAGTCTTTTCTTGGATTTTAGGGATGGTAGATTTGAGATTATTTGTGGTTAGAGAATGGTTTTTAGTGATAGATAGGACCTAGATCTCTATGGTTTAGGAGTTCTTATTGCTAGATCTAGGATAAAAACTAGATCTTAACATGTATACATTTCACGCCCGAGAGGTGTTCGATGAAATGTCTAGGAGAGCCTAAAGTATGTCAAAATTAGGTTAGCCAACGAGAGTTGATAGCTAGGAAGTTTGGTGACAAAATGGACTGATTCTTAATGATTGCTTGCTAAATGATCACAACAAACGAGATTTGAGTGAAATATGTTACCTTGCAAATATGACTTTTAGCCATGAGAGTGGTATTAGTTCAAGCATTGATTCCATAGTCATGAGATTTAATTCTTGTTATTTTCTCTTGTTACACCATTACCTAGCTACTAAATCGGATCAAATCAATGATTATTTTCCAAGATCCATCTCTATCTTATTGATTTTACTTGCTTGTTTATTTCGGTTTCTACTTATGCTTTACCTTATGCTTTACTTTATGCTTTACTTTCCTTTTCTACTTATGCTTGTTTGATTTGATTTCCTTATTTGCAATTTCTATTACTCGCCTTTAATCACAAAAACCAAAACCTCCCTTTTCTTATTCGCTTAGCTTAAGAACAGTTGTGTATTCTTAAAGTTTGAACTTATCTAGCTAAGGTTTGCTCCTTGTGGTTCGACCCCCATGTACTACAATAGCATATCCGTGCACTTGCGGATTGTGCGATTGTTTGGAAACGGTCTTATAAATTTAAAAGATTCGTTGTCTTTTGTTTGCGTAAACAATCGAGCTCAACATACCACCCGTAGTATTCGTGTTCCAAGTCCTCCGCTTTCCACGTGTGGGTAAGCAAGAAAATTTTTGGGCATACTAATGATCAACTAGATTGCCAATCCAGGTACGTCTTTTCTTTGTTCTTTTCAACACTAAGACTTATTTTCCCTTGATATTGTTTTTTGCCCCGTAGGGTTGTTTTGTTCCCCGTGGGGTAACGTTGGTTGTCGATTGGTGTTGATTCTCGTTGGGATATTTGGGGCACGCGCTAGTGTTCCTGATTGAATCTTTGAGAAATAATTTATTCGGCATAAGCCTTTAGTAGTAAATATTGATAAATCGTAAAAAGCAATGTGAACAAATGATTAGGAACGAGTATTGAATGACCTTGCGGTTTCGGTTAGAAGTAGTATGTTTTGAGGTCCATGGCATTCCAATTGTTTTTCTGGTTCTTGCTATTAACATCTTGGAGATTGTATGCTCTCGACCCGTGTACATTAATTACCTTGTAGGGTCCTTACTAACCTGGTGCAAGCTTTCCTGCTTATTTGTTGCGGGTATTGTTGAAGACTTTGCGTAAGACCCAGTCTCCTACTTGGAAAGTTAGCGCTCTAACCTTGCGGTTATAGCTTCTCGCCACCTCTTGCTGGTAGCACCAATTTCGAATTTGCGTTACTTCTCTCTTTTTGTCGATCAAGTTCAAATCCAATGCAACGAGTTCATCGTTTTGAAAATCTTTAAGGTGTACCGTGCAAACAATCTTGATGCATATTTCCACAGGCACCACCGCCTCCATCCCATAGACCAAGGAAAAGGAGTTTCTCCTGTGAAGTTCTTCGTGGTTGTTCCGTAAGAACAAAGCACTCCATGTAGCTCTTCAACCCAATTTCCATTGGCTTCATCCAGTTGATGCTTTAGAGTATTTATGATTGTTTTATTGGTCGATTCGACATAGCCCTTGCATTGGAGGTGCCTTGGGGTAGGGAAGCTGAGCTTAATATCCCAATCATAGCAAAATTTCTTGAATATTTTACCAGTGAATTGAGGGGCTGTTGTAGGTGGCGATCTCGTGGGGACCCCGAATCTGGTAATAATATTCCTCTAGATGAATCTCTTTATCTTGTCCTCCGTAATCTTGCTTATGGCTTCGACTTCTTCCTACTTGGAGAAGTAGTCGATGACTATAAGCAGGAAAACCTTCTGGGAAGTTCCCTTATGCAACTTTCCAACGATGTCCATGCCCCATTTCCGAAATGGCCAGACAAGCAGATGGATTTCATGTTTTCATGATGCAGCTTGGATACTTGGGCATGCTCTTGGCATCTCTTGCAGTGTCGCACCATCTCGATAACATCGCTAGACATCGAGGGCCAATAATATCCTGACATTCTCGCCTTGGGGAGTAGACTCCTGCCCCCGTAATGGGGGACACATTCCCTGCCGTGCAGCTCTCTTAGGACAAGATATGCTTTTTCTGGGGTGATGCATCTGAAGTAGGGTCCGACAAAGGATCTTCGGTAAAGTCTACCTTGAAGCATGCAGAATCGTGCGACTTGCCTCTTGTTTCTTCTGCACTCATCCCGTTCTTTAGGCAGTACGTCGTTTTGCAAGTAGTTGATGATGGGCGTCATCCAACTTTGCTCCTCTTGGATAGCCAATACTTGGAGTTTCTCCGTATCTTCCTTGGTGGCGGGCCACTGCAGCGTTAACAAGGAATGCTGAGTTCTTTTTCTGTTTCCATGACGGATTCCAAATTAGCTAAAGTGTCAATGTGAGTGTTCTGTTTCCAAGGTATCTGTGTAAGGTCGCTACGTTGGAATCATGTTGTTTCCAAGCGTCAATTCTTTGACAATTCCTAGATATCGGATCATGTTGGCGTCCTTTGCGTGATAATATCCTTGGGTTTGATTGACGATAAGCAGGAAGTCGTTGAATATATTCAGGTTTTGTTCTCCGAGATCCTTAGCTAAGTTCAGATTGACTGTTGGGATTAATTTGAGCCTTAGGAATTCCCCCTAGTTTGAATGGAGTACAACAGTAAGGCCATAAGGCAGGGGAATGCACAGAAGTAGGAAGCCATATGTCATGACGAAGCAAGAAGCCAGATGTCATAGCAAGGACGGAAGCCAGAGGCCAGCCGCCAGTTATTTGATGTTTATCTTATCAGTAAAATAAGTAGATAATCATGTATGTTTATTTGATAATTACGATATCTCCACGTTAGAAGGGGATAACGATGAGCTCCATGTATAAATATGAAGCTTAGGGGTAAGGAGGAGGAGATACAAAAAACCTTAGGCTAAAGAGAACAATACACATCTTCAATCTCTTTTGCTTAGATCATACACACACAAACTCGCGTATTCATTCATATTAACATCGTCTTCCAGCTTCCGTAGTGCTTTCTAAAGAACATCCCAAAATCACCCTTAACTGTTGGCGCTAGAAGAAGGGTAAGCTTTCATTCAAAACTACGTGACGATGGCTGGAGACAACCATGAAACCGTAAACATCATACCTGGACGAACAGAACTCACCTACAAGGAGATGCGATCTCAACTGGAGACCTTGCAAACGAGACTAGGTGAGATGGAACAACTTCGAAGGGATCAAAATCCAACTGGAGCCGATGCCGCAACCATAGAGTTGCAAGTTTGAAAAAACAGATGGAGATTTGTACCAAGACACTTCAAGAGAATGTACAACGCCTACAACAACTCGAACTGGAGAACGAAGCTCTCAGGAAGACGAACTCTACCTTAACGACTACTCAAATTGCGGGTCAGAGGTTTAGGGTTCACGTGCCCCATATGCCAACCTTGGAAACTCCTCCTGCCAATAACACTGGAGAAAGAAGGGGTTAAACGACAACGGGGGCCCAGGGGAACCAAGATCCTATTCAGGAGCAAGGAGACCTCATGTACGTAGAAGAACAGCAGGCTGCAAGCCACATCCCACATTCTGACGAAGCCAAACGTCTTGAACAGATGTTCTCCAGCAAGTTTGAAGCTTTGCAATTAGTAATAGGACGTCTTCCGGGTTTTGCACCTCCTCGTAGGAAAAGTGCCCCAAGCTCTTATGCGGACACTCCTTTCACAGACGAGATTGCATTAACTGACATGCCTAGGAAGTTCACCTTCCCTTTTATCAAGCCATACGATGAGACTTCCGACCCGGATAACCAAATCGCGCAATACAGACAGAAGATGCTTACCGTGGAAATTCATAAAGAGCATAGGGAAGCCGCTATGTGTAAGGGGTTTGGATCCAGCTTGATAGTTGCTGCCCTACAGTGGTTCATCACGATTCCAACTAGAACCATGGGATCCTTTGCACAGCTGACGGACTTGTTCATAGAACAGTTCGCCAGTAGCAAGGTGGCCCCCAAGTTGTTTGATGATCTTTATGAGATCAAGCAACACAAGGCGGAATCTCTTCGGAGCTATGTGCATCGCTTCAACAATCAAAAGGTTATAATACCAAATTGTGGTATGGTCGTCACAATTTCTACCTTCAAAAGAGGACTCCTCCCTGAGGGAGATCTGTACAAGGAGCTGACCAAGTACCAATGCAAAACAATGGAGGATGTGCTTGCTTGTGCCCAGGTGCAGATTAAGTGGGAAGAAGACATGCTTGCCAGGAAAGAATCTCGGGTCATGAGGACCAAGAAGATAGTCAGGGACGACAAGCCCTATCAGAGACCTTCTGAAGAAGACGGAGTGAAAGGAGCCAAAGGAGGGCACAAACCTTTGGGTAAGCCGGACGACAACAGATTCCACGCAGTGAACACTTGGCCTGATATATCGAATCTATCAATATCGAATGTAGAACTGGTGGGAGTCTTGAAGGAGATGAGAGACCAAGTCAGGTGGCCCCAGAAGATGAGGTCACCTGATCACCGCCGGTATCCCAAAAAATGGTGTGACTTCCACTATGACCATGGTCATAGAACGGAGGACTGCATATCCCTAAGTATAGAAGTCAATTAATTGCTCAAGAAAGGGCACTTGCGAGAATTTCTCTCTAACAAGACCAAGGAGATGCTAAGCAATCAGGAAGAAGGCGTCCCAGCAGGCCGCCAAGCTCCAGATTTTTGAAGACACGATCGAATAATCAATGTCATATCCGGAGGATCTGAAGTTAGCTACATCACACATGCTGCCGCAAAGAAAAGCACATGGATCGCAAAAAGCAACCATGACGCCCCAGAAGCCAAACGTCAAGGTCATAGCCAAGAAACCATAAGATTTATGGCTGAGGAAAAAGAAAAGGTTCTGACTCCGCATCACAACGCCCTGGTCATTTCCTTATTGGTGGCGAATTGTTTGGTGAAGAGAGTACTCATTGACAATTGAAGTTCTACAATCGTGCTCTTCTTGGGGGCATACACGGATCTAGGGCTAACCCAGGAAGCTCTAACCAAGAAGGCCACGCCATTAGTGGGCTTCAGTAGAGAAGTCAAGCAGACTATCAGAGAGATAGCACTTCTCGTTTGCACCGAAGGAATAAACTTTTCCACCAAGTTCTTTGTCATAGATTGCCCCTCTGCCTATAACATGATCATGGGAAGACCCTAGATACACGAGATGAGAGCAGTGACTATAATTTTGCATCAAGTGCTGAAGTTCCCAACACCTTGGGGAATCAGAGAGATCAAAGGTGATTAGAAGAATGCTCGATCATGCTACCAGACCACCCTGAAAGGAAAGACAACCCCCTTGTAGCAATTACAAAAGCCACTTCCAGCGGGCATACTTAGGAGCCGAAAGTGGAACAACTGGATGAGATATCCCTAATACATGTAGAGGCAGGAAAGAGCCTCAAAGTGGGGTCAAGACTTGAAGAAGGCATAAGCAAGATGTTAGTGGACTTTTTGAGATCTAATGCTGATTGTTTTGTGTGGTCCCATGTGGATATGTCAGGTATAGACCCGGAAGTCATAGTACACAGACTATAAGTGGATCCAAAGTACCCTGCAGTCAAGTAGAAAAGGAGAAAGTTTGCACCTGAACGAGATGCTATCATCAACGATGAAGTCAAAAATCTCCTTGCGACTGGGTTCATCAGAGAGGTCCACTATCCGGAATTGCTAGAAAATGTCGTCGTGGTCCGGAAGAAGAACGGCAAGTGGAGGGTTTGTATAGATTTCACAGATCTTAAGAAATCCTATCTGAAAGACCCTTGCCCCTTGCCTCATATAGAGAACTTGGTGGATGCTACGGGAAGACACCAATTGATGAGCTTCATGGTTGCTTTCTTCGGATACAACCAGATACTTATGCACCCAGACAATCAGGAAAAGACTTCCTTCATGACGTCACGACGAATTTACTGTTACAAAGTGATACCCTTTGGGTTGAAAAATGCAGAATCCACCTATCACAGACTAGTCAACATGATGTCCGCACACCAAATCGGCCAGACCATGGAAGTCTATATTGACGATATGCTGGTCAAGTCTCTACAGGCGGAATATCACATCGCCCACCTGCAAGTAGCTTTCTCTTCACTAAGGAAATACAACATGAAGCTCAATCCCTCTAAATGTTCGTTTGGAGTGAGCTCCGGGAAATATTTCGGGTACATAGTCACATACAGAGGGATTAAAGAAAATTTGGAACAAATCAGGGCGATTCACGCAATCCCCTCACCCAAGACTCCACGAGATGTCTAAAAGCTGACAAGAAGGATGGCGACCTTGAGCAGATTCATATTCAGGCTGTCAGACAAGTTCCACACATTCTTTGAAGCCCTTAAGTTCACCGAGAAATTCGTGTGGAACCAAAAGGGAGAAGATGCCTTGATCAAGCTCAAGAAATATCTCACCACGCCGCCTCTTCTCTCTAAGCCCCAAGATGGAGAGCCACTGCTCCTTTACCTAGCAGTTTCCGAGCACGTCGTTAGTGCCGTCTTGGTTAGGGAGGAAGGGAAAAAGAAGCATCCGGTGTACTACGTAAGCAAGTCTCTCCTAGACACCGAAACTGGCTATAGCCATTTGGAGAAGTTGTCTCTCGCCCTAGTCGTCATGGCCACGAAGCTGCATCCTTACTTCTAAGCTCACCCAATGGTAGTCGTCACGTCGTTCCCCATTAAGTCTGTACTCCACAAACAAAAGGTATCCGGAAGATTAGTCAAATCAGAATATCATCAAAGTATACCACTCAAGTGCTTGAGAGTCTCATGATCTGTATGAATAAAAAACTCTTTAGACAAGAGATATTGTTGCCAAGTTTCGTGGGACCTTACTAGAGGGTAGAGCTCTTTGTCGTATGTTGGATAATTGAGGGTAGCTCCACTCAATTTCTCACTGAAGTAAGCTATGGGTTGGCTTTCCTGAGTCAACACCGCGCTTATGCTTGTGCCTGAAACATCACATTCAATCTCAAATGTTTTATCAAAGTTAGGTAAGGTAAGGACGGGAGCATGGGTCAAGCTATGCTTTAGTTTGTTGAAGGACTCTTCTTGGGCTAGTCCCCAAGTAAAGGTGACGTTCTTCTTGATCACTGAAGTCATGGGTACGACAATGGTGTTGATATCCTTCACAAAGCGTCGATAGAAGCTTGCCAATCCATGGAAGCTCCTAACATGTCCAACGGTAGATGGTGTAGGCCATTCTTGGATCGCCTTGATTTTCTCCTCATCTACCTTGAGTGCCTACGAACTCACAACAAAGCCTAAGAAAATAACTTGGTTAGTACAAAAGATGCACTTTTTAAGATTGGCGTAAAGGCCTTCCTTCTTAAGCATCGCTGAAACCTGTTCTAAATGGGAAACGTGGTCAGCGAGACTTTGACTATAAGTCAGAATATGATCAAAGTATACTACTACAAACTTACTAATGTAGGGTTTTAAAACCGGATTCATAAGTCTCATGAAGGCACTAGGCGCGTTGGTAAGACCAAATGGCATCACTAGCCACTCGTATAACTCTTGCTTGGTTTTGAAAGCCGTCTTCTACTCGTCACCTTCTTTCATGCGTACTTGGTGATATCCACTCCTGAGATCAATCTTAGAAAACACAATGGAACCACTTACTTCATCCAACATATCATCTAACATGGGTATCAGATACTGATATTTGATGGTTATGTTGTTGATAGCTCGGCAACCTACGCACATCCGCCAAGTCCCATCTTTCATGGGTACGAGGAGGACCGGTACGACACATGGGCTAAGGCTCTCTCGGACATAGCCTTAATCCATGTAGTCTTGGACTTGTTTCTCTAAATCCTTAGTTAACTCCGGATTGACTCGGTTGGCGGCTCGGTTTGGTAGAGGTGCGCCGGGCACGAAATCAATCTGGTGTTCTATCCCTTGGATGGGAGGAAAGCCTACGGGAATCTCATTGGGAAAAACGTCCTTGTACTTGTCCATAAGGTCTTGTACCTCAGTTGGAAGCTTGGGTACCTGTAGATCTACAAAAAACAACCTTCCTTGAAGACCATTAGTAGCATCTGCGTTTGTTCATGCAAAGTTTTCATAACTTGACCCGAGGTGATGTAAAGGTTGATCTTACTTACCTTGTTTGCCTGATCCAAGGCATTTTGCATGGTGTGTACCTCTTGGGGATTAAGCGGTACTAAGTTGTGCTTCTTTTTCTTGTGGCTAAAGCTATACACGTTGGTACGGCCGTTATAAAGGGTCTACTTGTCGAATTGCCAAGGCCTGCCTAGAAGTATATGGCCGGCTTGCATAGGAAGCACGTCACATGTGACTTGGTCATGGTAATTGCCGATAATAAAGGACACCACCACTTGTTCGGCTATCTTTAGCTCGGTCTCGTCATTGAGCCATTTGAGACGGTATGGTCACGGATGTGGGGTCTTAGTCAAACCTAACTTGTCTACAAGATACTTGCTAGCCATGTTAGTATAAGAACCACCATCAATGATTAGGCTACATACCTTGCTTTCAACGCTACATCGTGTGTGGAAGTTGTTTTCTCTTTGGATCATCTGGATCGTAAAGAGCACTAAGTGACCGTCGTGTCACTAGTAGTTCATTGTGCTCAGAATAGTCGGTGACTTCTTCATCCGAGATGATGGTCTCTGCCTCGGCCTCATCTTTCGATTCGTACTCGCCATCAGCCATAAGGATCATCACGCGCTTGTTCGAACAATCCTTAGCAAAATGACCCTTTCTTTGACACTTAAAACAAGTTATATCATGAGTTTTTTTTATTCAGAACGAGAAACCTACCTTAGTCGGGTTTTCTAGAGGGTTAGGTTTGGTTCCTCTTGAATTGATTCTCAATCTCAAGGGACTTGCCCTTGTCAATGTGTCGAGTAGGCGGTTGTGTCCATACGCCTTTACCCTTAGCTGTGGACAAGTTCCTTCGCTTGATATGCTGCTCTGCTTGGATAGCATAGTGGAGAATGTCGTTGAATTTCTTGTACGGTTGTCTTTCCATCTTACGAGCTCTGCGGTCTTGTAGGCCGTGTAGGAACTGAGCCATAAGTGAATCCTCCGTCTCACGTAAATTGAGCTTGTTCCGGAGAGACTCAAACTCCTCAAAGTATTCTTCTACCATCTTGGTTCCCTGCATCAATTTATGAAAATGCTTTTGTAACTCTCTTTTATAATATGAAGGAACATACCTAGTGCGCAGCTTGGACTGCATTTCATCCCATGTTTGGATCCGTCGAACCCTTCCAGCTTCCGCAACTTCTCTATCCCACCAAGTTAGAGCGTTGTCGGTGGCAGCCACTAAGGCTATCTTCTTGGATTCGGAGTATTTGTAGTATTCGAAGATGTACTCCATCCTTCTTTCCCACTCGATTTGTGCATCCGGGTTGATCTTTCCTGCAAAAATAGGTGGGTTAAGCTTAAGGTCTTTGCCTTCTTGCCAAGGCAATTCCTCATCTTGGCCACGGTTGCCTCTTATAGCGGGACTACCATCACGATGGCCTTGGTGTTCTCGCCTTCCTGCCCTTGGCCGGACATAGTAGCGGTCGGGTGGCTCGGACTCATCGCTTTCCGCCTCCGATGGTGGATCTAGATCGTCTGAATGAGGATGATTCCTCATGCGTTTTTGTTGTTGTTGTTGTGGCAATGGTCCATTGGCTCGTTGCTCCATGTGAGTGAGCTGGTCGGCCAAAGCTTGCAAGCTGGCCGAGAGTCGAGCATTATCTGCCAAAAGTTGGCCGTTGATCTCGGCTTGGGTACGTGTGCCTTCATTACCATTGTTAACCATATTTCTGAAACTTAGAAAATTAAAGTATCAAGTGCAAAGAAATAAGAGAATTAGGAAAAACTTGAAGATTTTTTTTTTTGAAAAAAAGGAAACACAAATCGAAATCAACTTAAAAAGGAAAGATTTTTATTATTTTTTGAAAAAGGAAACACAAATCGAAATCAACTTAAAAAGAAAAGATTTTTTTTTTTGAAAAAGGAAACACAAATCGGAATCAACAAAAAAAGAAAAGACGATTATTTTTTATTTTTTACTAAGAAGGAAAATCGAATAAAAGTTTAAAAGGAAAGAACGAATTAATGCTAAAAGGAACAGAAAAGGAAATAAACACTTTGTTTTTTTTTAAAAGGTTTTTTCGAATCAAAACAAGAAAACAAAAGAAAAACATGAAGGAAGAAGATATAACCGTATGAGCTAAGTGTTGGAAACTTAAGCTCTGATACCAAAATGTTGTAGGTACGGAAGTGGTGTTTGTCGGATTCACGGTTTGTGGTCGAGAGAATTGTCTTGGTCGATTGATATCTGAAACAAGAAAGAAGTTTTTGTTAGTTTTAAAGTTTATGAAAAGAAATAAGAACTAAAAGATGAACTAGAACTAATGATGAACGAAAATATGAAAAGAACAAATGAAAGAGATAGAGATGATGGTAGATGGGATCTTGTTATTGGATGTGTGTCACTCTCAACAAGATAGATGGATGGATTGATGATTAGATGCGGATCTGACTCTTGTTGGACGTGTGTCACTCTCAAGAACGGACAAAGATGATGATGGAACGAGAGATGCCACAAAGAATTGGGGGTCGATTCTTTGATAAGTCTAGAGTTGCTTTGTGTTGTTTCACACAAACGAAAAGACTTTAGAGTTTCTTTGCTAAGAAAAAGGTGATACTTTATTGATAATGATTTGAAAATACATAACTGCTTACAGGGGGTATAAATACCCGTTGCAGCTTTCCCTTCAAGGGGACTTGAAGCAAAACCCTAGCTAAGCGATGGTCTAAACAAATGCCCAAAAGAAATTAATAAAAGGCTAACAAATGCCCATTAAGTTTCTACTTAAAAAACAAAAATAACCTGCATAAACCAAAGAGAATAACCGATTAGAAATCAAATTGAAATCATACCTGGATAAGTCTTTAACCGGAGAGATTGAATGTCGAGATGAGTAGATCGGTCCGGTTTTGGTTGATGGACGAGAATTGGATTGAACTGGGCTGATCTTGTTTCTCCCTTGAGTCGTGGTGATCTTCAAGCTTCATTTCGACCATCTCTTGAATCATGGCTTGCTTGAGTCCGAAGCTCTCTTGATCCAGCAAGTCTTGCATGGCCTTGGTGAATTTGTCTCAGATGACTCTTGATCCTGACTTAGTCGTAGGCCCTTTGCGTCCAAGCGGATGACATGGGCCAAGTTTACAATTTATAAATCTAATGCCCTACTTTCAACCCCGCAAGAGAACAGGGTCAATCGTAGTACTTTAATGTCATCAAAGAATTTAGAGGCTCGACTAGTAAAACCTAAGCAAAGAGAATGCAGTAAGAATCCTAGTCTAGGGGGCGATTTAGTAGGGGATTGTCACGGGTCTCCACTAAATCTAATGGTAGTTAAGGCCAAACATGGTGAAAACTCATAAAAGAAAGCAATAAGAAAGCTAGCAAGAAAGTAAGGCAAGAAACGAATAAACTTGGATCTAATCAAATAAAAGATAGGATCTTGAGACAATGATTATGGGTTCGGGTTCAATCTAGAGATGTGATGGACATTGGTAAGGCTTTGTTAGAGGATCAAAACTATTCCTAGACCAAGGATCCCTCTATTGTCGATCAACCCACTCTCATGACGGAGATCTATTCACCTATACACGTTACAAGGCTCAATTCTCATTTGTTGCCTATCTAAACATGTATGTGATAGTGTTCCTCAAGCCCTTCTAGCCATCTAGCACCTAGGTAATATCCACTCTCATGGGACTAAGTGAAAGACATAGATCTAGTTCTCTCAGGCATTTCATCGAACACTTTTTAGGCGTCAATGAGCAAGCAAATAACTATGAAGAACTAAACTAGATCTAGTAGGGATTTATGCCAAGATCTAGCCTAATCATCCATCACAACCCTAGATCTATCCCTAGCCTAACATATCTCAAGATCTAAGATGGATCTACTCACTAAGAGTCATATAAATCCAAAGACAAGAGATGGGTCTTTGAGCTCCCATGGTCTTAGAAGAATAGATCTAGAGAAAGAGATGAAGGAGAAAAGATCCAAATCACTCAAGAAAAATAAAGAGTTATTACAAATTTCTTAGATCTCAAAATTTAAGAAAAGATAAGTGTTCTTAAGCATAAGTTGTGATATGTTTTTTTGGTACATAAGGGGCTATATATATTAAGGGAAGGAGAGAGGAAGCCCTAAAATGGGTCTTTTTCTCGTCAAGGTTGTCTTGCATCGACCCAAGGGAGGCTGGCATCGATCCCTTGGTCGATTCTAGGTCACGTTGGGCAGCTGCTCTGCCAAGGGAGGCCCGTATCAACCCAAAGTAGGCCAGCATCAACCTCTGGGTCGATAAAAGGGTCCCTTGGCAGCTTCTTGTGTCTTCTTTCACCCCTTTGATGCCTTGATTGAGCCCAACTTATTCCATAGTGTGTAGCTCCTTTTTTCATTGGTTTTTAGCTCCATTTCCACCTTAGATTCACCTCTAGAGCCTCCATGAATCCATCTTGAAATTGCACCTACAAATGCAAAGAAAATGGTAAGCAAATGCAATATGCTCCTAAACTAGACTCTAGACTTAAACTAATGCATTCTAGGACTTATATGCAATATTTACAATCTAAATGTGGATGAAACTAAGCTAAAATGCATCAAAATATGCATTAAAATATGTACACATCAACACCCCCAGACTTTCCCTTTGCTTGTCCTCAAGCAAATAACAAAGATCAAATCCGGAAATGAGGTTTGCAAGTGGGAACTCAAAACCAAGATAAGAAAAGTAATGCCTTATGCCCAATATCCTCAAAACAAGTAAAATGGTGTAAATATCATCCAAGAGCCTAAGTACTTCCCAATGATCATTACAAAACCAACTCTTAGAATCTAAGCTAAGCATCCATAAACTATCCCATCGCCAATTTCTTTTTACATTCAATTAAGCTTAGGTGTGAGTTCTTTACCTATAGGCAATGCATCTTATCCATTCGGTTTGGAGTTCAAAGAAGGGTTTTATGTAAAGAAGTGTGAAAAGAAGAGGAATCTCTCGATTTAAAGTGGTTTCTCTCAAACAAAGTAGTGCAAGACAATAGGCAAAAGTAAGATGGTAGCCGAACAATTTACGCATACAAAGCATTTACTTCCTCTAACTGTTTCCACCCCATTGCTTCCTAAGGATCTAGAAAACTACTGATATAATTACTCATCCTAAATCTAGAAACCATAAACTTTTATTGAACCAAACTCACTCATTCTTTTTCTTTTTGTACACAACTAGAGAATTTTAAACTTTTTAAACTTCTAAGCTACTAACCTTCTTTTAAATTTGAAGAGCCACTATCTAATCACTTGGATTCTTTGTATCTTTTTCTTTTTAGTGGTGGACTCTCTAAGCTTTTAGTTTCTAAGGTTAGAGCTTAAACTTAGTATTAATCTATAGTGCATTTTTCTTTCACTTCTCTTTCTTATCTTTTTCGATTTTCCTTCTTTCTTTTTCTTATTGAAACAACCTAGGATCATATAATCACTAAGGAACATCTACTTGACTCAATATTTACTAACCATTCCCAAGACTTAGACAAACTCAAAACCACAAAGATTTTCCCCTCCTATGACTCTAGTTAGCCTTAAAGTGAGGCTAACTTTAAAGAAGTATCCTCTTTGTCATTCAACTTCATTTCACTCAGGATTTTGCCCGTGTGTGCACTTTCCTAAAGAGGCCTCACATATCAAATTAATAGGGGGTTTTGAAAGAAAGGTTTAAGGGTTCACAAGGGCAGGTCACGACTCTAAAGATGAGAGTAGTCATTTGAGCTAAGAAAGAGTTGTAAAAGATAGTTAAAACATAGCTCAAATGTAGTGATTTCCCATAGTCAAGTATGACAAAGCCCATAAGCAAGATGCTAAAATTCATTAAAAAGCCATCTTAGATAGGAATTGACTCAAAAGATAGCCTACTTCAACATTCGCAAAGACCTTTAAGTGGTCAATTCCGATCATGAATTTTCCTAAGACAAAAAGTGGTCTACGCAACATCTTACTTCTAGTGAGGGCATTATTCATTAAACAAAACTCATATATCTATGAGGTAGTTTCATCATTGTTCCCCATGAAAAATGCAATCCTATATGCTCCTACAAACTAAGTATTCACAAATGTATGTAATCTATATGCAAAGCTTTGAAAATGTTTATTATTTTTGAAAAACTTTTTTTCGTTTTTTGGTTTTTTATAATTCATAACTATCTACAATGCAAGACTAAATATGCATGAAAAGAAAAAAACAAAAACTCAAAATAGCATTAGTACTAAGCCCCTCCCCCGGACTTAAACTTCACCGTCTTGGTGAACTTTAAACCGTGAGAGTGACTCATTAAAAACGCATAAGGAAACTGAAAATATGCAATGGTATATACAAGGGATAGTATGTGTACCTTTAGACAACTCATATGTATGAGTGTCTTGATGAATCAATGGATGGCTTGGGGTCTTCAAAACGGAAGGATCCCCACCTTGGTCTCGATGTTTGGCCTATGGGATCCTTTCCGTTTCTTCTCCATGATTGATCTTGAAGCGAAATCCTTGGTGGTTGCATTGCTTGCTCAAGCGGTTATTGGATGGTCAAGGGCGGATGAGTCACCGAATGTCTCGGCATTTCGAACACGTGCTTCTTCCTTTTGCAGTTTCCTCGTCGCTATTGATGGATGAGGCATAGCGGTTGTATTCCGCACCTCCTTTTATTGCCTTCCAAAGCCACGAAATTCTGCTCGTGTTCTTTTTTTACTTGTGTGTTTCGTTTGACTTGATTTTCTAAGAGTTGATCGTGGAACAATCTTTGGTTTGGTGGCTCACAATGATGGTTAAGGAATTCATGTCCAAAGATTTCTTCATCATCTTTTTTTTCGGGTGTTTCTCGTTCTTCGTCTAGTTGGATGATCGGATGTAAGTGGAGCTTGTTCTTTTTGTTGCAAGGTTTAGAGGTAGGTTGAAGACTATTGAAGGGGTTAGTGGTAGTCCATGGCTTCAAAGGAAGGTTGCATACATGCCATTTCTAATGCACGTTCATAAATGTGTAAAGGATCTCTCTACTAAGGCCAAAGCCAAAAATGAACCTTCGGTCCAACAAGTATTGCATGTCAAGGCTCTTTCCTTCTATGTGGTTCTCATCATTGACCTCTTCATCATCTTCTTTGTTTTTCCACCCCTCAAGTAGTATTCCAAAGTATCAGAATAACGGGGTAAGCATTCCACCAATTCTTATCACGGGCTTCCTTTGCAATTAGATGTCTGCCACATATTCAAGAAAGATGGCAATGAAGATCATCCCCGTGTTTGTGTCTTCTCCCAAGGGGTCAAACCATCTTCCACCATGCTCCCATAAATTCCTTTCAATCCTTGGAACAAGAAATGCATAGCCTTTCTTTCCATAAAATGGCGGTTCCCATTCACAAAGAAAGAATTCGCCAAAAACTCCATTTTGTAGCGAATTGTTGGATTGCGAATCTTGGTTATGGTGGCTTCATCTTCAACATAGTCTCCAAAGGCTATCGTCCTCCATTGCTTTCTTACATCCAAACAATCTCGAAACCCAATCTTGTTCCTCTTCCTCTCGAATCCATAAACTCGGCATAAGTCCTTTGTCGAGATGATATACTCTTCATTCTTGATCTAAAAGGTCACATACCTAAGACTAGTTTCAAAGTCATTCCCATGGTGAAAGTCCATTGTTCCTAGGAATTGAAGAGTATGTTGGACATATGTGGGGTAGCGAATCTCGAACAATCTTCCAAGGTCCATGTACCCTAGCAAGTACTTCACTTGATTGTCGATCCCCTCTTAGACATCATATTTTCATCCAAACACAATGTTCCTTTCACTTGCGAGTACCTTTGAAGATGGTAGTATTGTTTCTTTCCCTTTTCCAACCATGTGGGGTAAGAGAGTCTCATAGCTTGACATGGTGGTGCCGTTTGTTTTGATCCTACACTTAAGAATGTAGCACAGTGAATTTTAAAGATTAAAGACCATAATGAGAAAGCTAAAAGGTCTAGCTTTGAATTGGAATTAACGATTAAGTACAAATATCTTCATGATCCAATCAACTATCCCAAGCTAACTCATTAACTCAAATGCATCATGCGTAGTTAGAACCAAAATGCCATCATAATAAGAGAGGCAATTTCCGGCCAATAAGGTTAAATAATGCATTTGATTTTTCACTTCTCAAACTAATGGCTTTTGTTTGAATGCTTTTTAAACTACTAAGTTCAAAATCTAAATGATACCTTTTAAAGAACAAATCCAAATTTAGACATGATGTGCACTTAATATAATATGTCTAAATTCATAGCTCATGGATAATGCTCAAAGTAGTAAGGAAAATCATGTTCAACAAACCAAACATTCAAACAATCACTTCAAGTTAAAGCTATTAAAGAACCAAAAATCAACTTTCCATTTATGGGAAATCGACATTTATGGGTGTCTAAAACACCCCAATAATTTTTCCAAATCAAGAAAGTGATGAAAGATTCTAAATTTAAAACTCATAGCCATTATGAACCAACAAGTTCAAGTTTCCCAAAATAGAAAATTTGAGTGCTATTCATTTCAAGCTCACAACTTTAGATTCATGAATTTCTATGTGTTTCTGAGCAAATGTAGCTCATGAAACTTTCATAATCAAGCTTTCTCTAGCCTAAGATCCGATTAAACATCATCATCTCCTTACTCATTCTAAAAAATCAAAATTCAGAGATTGTGAAGGAGGTTTTATAGATTTTCATACCTTGTTCTTGATGTTTTGAAGAGAATGGGATGGGGAGAGAACCTTGAATGAACTTACAAAAATCAAAGCTATAGTTTTTCAACACAAGTCTCCCTTTGAAAAATGAAAAGCTTCTTCCTTGCTAAAATAGCTTGGAAATGTTGACAAGAGAGGAAGAAGAGAGAGAAAAGTGCTCTCTTAAAGCTGTGGATGTGATTGAAGTAGTACAAAACATATTTAAAAGGTGGTTCTCCAAGTTGCAAAAAATTCAAATTAAAAAGGGGACATTTTGCAAAGTGGTCCAAAATAAATTTTCTTTTTAAATTTGAGGGAAAACTTATTTTTTTGAACTTGTACAATTTTGTACCAAATGTTTTAAATTGGATCAAAAAGGGTTTAGTTTTCTCAAATCAAACTTTTGCAAAATCACTCTTGAAATTCTTTTAAATGGTGAAATGCAAATGAAATGCTTGGATTTCAAGAGAATTTACCTTAGCCAAATGAATGCTCTTAAGTACTAAGTCATGGTGACTTTTTGGAAATGTCAATCCATTACTCCATTTTGGCTTTGATCTTTGCTTTTTCTCCTTTGGTACCTAGGCTTAGAGCAAAAGAATGTCTTTGGAACAAGGTTTTCCCAAGACATAATCACCATTATTTACAAAGGATATGCATGAGATTGCCTCTCAAGTGCGCTTGTTTAAGGTCATTAGCTTGACCGTTCTTCTTTCTTTTAGTTGGTGAGATTAAGGACCACATCTTCATGGTTAGGTCCTCTTGGAGACTTCCTTATCACCCAATCTCTAATCTTGTTGAAGTTTGTCACTCCATTACCTTTCATGAAATGGGGATTGTAGCTACGCTTGAAGGTTGACCCTTGAGTGTTGGTTTTATCCATTATGAAGTCCAAATTCTCGTGGGGCACATCTCCTTTGAGGTCTTCCTTATGAATTAAAACCCAAACTCCATCCTTTTCCAAGCTCTCATAGACTTTCTCCTCTCAAATCCTACCATTTTTCTTTGGTTCCCTTAAGTAGACCGTACCACAAAAAGCATTGTCTCTCTTGGTTTTAAGCATTGGGTAGGAGACTCCTTCATCAACTATCTTCAAGATGAACCATTTAGTATCAAATTCTATTGAAGCTCTGGTAGTAAGGAGGAATGGCGTTCCTAAGATCAATGGGAATTTGGCTTGGTTGGATTTAGTATCCACAACCACAAAGTCGCACTTAACAAGTGTATTGTTCACCCTTAGCTCAATGTTCTCAAGCCTTTCCATAGGAGTCTTTTTAGATGCATCCCCTAGTAAGATGGGATATGCTCCTCTCTTGATCTTGAGTTGAAATCCAAGTTCTTTCATACAGTCTAGTGATATGACATTCAAACTAGCACCGGTGTCCGCCAAATCATCCTCAAAATGGTAATCCGTAAGAGCACATGAAATTAGAAACCTTCCCTCATCATTGCTCTTCTCTAGAGTCTTCTCAATGACTCTAGTTGTTGGGATTCCATTGTCCCTCATGATCTTCTCAACTTTGTCCCATTGAGAAATGGCCTTTTCCAAGTTCTTCTTGACAATGTCATTTGTCTTTGCTTCTTCTTCCCATTCCTTGGGAATATACAAAAGACCTTTCTTCTTGAGTTTTTTGTAATGTAATTCAAGGATTTGCTTCTTGAATCGTTGAGGGTATGAGAGTGTGGATTTAAGAACCGAAAGACTCAAAATGGGGAAGTCTTCCTCACTCACCTCTTCTCCTCTAGGCATATACCTAGGAATTTTTTCCTTTTTCTTTAATGTCTCAGCCCTTGAGACATTGGGTTTCTCTTCTTCATTGAAGCCATCATTCTTCTTAGCTTCCTTAAAAACATCTTCCTTAGTAACCTTATCAACAACCAAAGGCTCTTCTTCTTCTTTCTCAATTTTGAAACCTCCCTTATCCAAAGGAGTGTCCTTTTCCTCAAGCTCCTTTCCAATCGGAGCATCTTTCTCTTCAATTTCATGGTCAATTTCGGCATGACCTTCCTTAAAATAGGATTCAAAAATAGATTCTCAAAATCATCAATAATCTTTTTCCTCTTCAAGAGTAAAGAAAATATCGTCCCATGGTTGAGGAGTGTGTTCGCTCTCTTCTAAGAAGGCATTGCAAAAATCTTTGCTTGATTCTCCCTTCTCTTTAGCAACTCATTTTCCTTTACGGTCCGAGAACTCTTGTTGGAGTTGAGAATCTATTATCTTGACATGTGAAGCAAGAGCTTCATGTTTGACATTCATGTCTCGGTAGATAGACAATATCTTCACATTCATCTCCCCAAATTTCTTGTTGAGCTCGGCTTTTGTCTCATTTTGTCCTTCCACTAGCTTCTTAAGCATAGCCTGATTCTCTTCTACCTTGGTAGGACCGATTTGTTGTTGAGGCTTTTGGTAGTAGCCTTGCTTAGATTGGTATTGGTACCATTGTTGGTTTGTCTTTGAAGGATAGACTTGATCTTGTGGATTCTCCACATTAGTG
>OVAN01004647.1:0-25341 GCA_900406275.1 Anastatica hierochuntica
TATTATTATTATTATTATTATTATTATTATTATTATTATTATTATTGTTATGGAGATAATGATAAATTTATTCTAATTACGATTTGACCCCACAAACTATTGTTTAGATCAATTAAACCCTAATTTGTAGTTTATGATGTAATAAATTATAGTTCGTACATGTGGGCATGATTAATATATACTTCGTGATGTTGGTCACAAATTATGACACATTGGAAGTTTTCCACCATATTAGGTCATACCTCGTGTAGCTGGCAAACATTTTTCCATTTTCTTTTAACTTTATAACAAAATTTCGCACGTAACGTGGATAACTCACTTTTTAAGAATTAATTGTATGTATTGTTATAACCGAGTTAATAAAAATTATTTACATCTAAAAAATCCCTAATTCAACTTTTTCGCGAAATTTGGAGTGAGACGAATTTTTTTCCGTTGACAGAGCGACAAAGGGCGACGAAGTGGAAAAGGAGAAAGAAAGAAGTCCCATGGAGGAAGGTAAAGAAAATATCTTGTTTACTATATTACAAGTGAATGAGAAATGGGTCACTCATTATATCTTGAGTTTGGGACTAAAGTTTCGGTAAATGTTTCATATCAGAATGAAGTAGAAGGGAGTATGGGCTGGGAGAACAACTTTCCGTCGTGACACTTTGCAACATATAGATTCCCCGATCGGAGGTTAAACATGTATTCGAAAATTGAAACTATGTGCTTGGTTTATTCAAAGATGAAGGATACGTCGGAGTTCGAATTGATACGAAATTCATGTTTAGATTAGTTATTTGACTTTCTTGTGAGCAGATGTCCCGTATCTTATAAGCTACTAAATGCGTTGATATGGCGACAATTTGTTACAAAGAAAAACTACGAGTGGTGGATGGTGTTCTGTGGACAACTACTGCATTTTTCTTTGGTAGAGTTTTGCAATATTATTGGGTGACTTGTGGAGAGTATCCTGGAGGTTACAATCCAAATATCCAGAATGATGAAACCTCAAGACGGTTCATTTTGGACTAGTTTGATAGGGAATGATAAGCGTGCAACTCTAGAGAACATAACGAAAATGCTAGATAGGCCTGAAGAAATGCCTGGATGGAGACAATTAGGGTTGACTTTATTGTTAATTGTTGATGGGACTATTAATGTAGGGTACTAGATAGGACGACCAATGGTTAGATATGTTTAAATGTTGAGTGATTTTGGTAGATTTAAAATTTTCCATGGAGGAGAGAGTCGTTTTAAGAACTTTATCTGGAATTAGGCTTGGGAAAAGCAGTTTTTTGAAAGGAGAGGATCCCACAAACTTACTGAGGTAGAAGATTTACAAATTGGAGGGATTTCCTCTGGCTCTACAACAAATTGCTTTTAAATCAATATATGATTTGAATGTGTGGGTATCTAATAGCTATAACCCTAAGACATTGGTGGACGTAGACAAGGAAACGTTGCGGAAGTCGTATGCGTTAACTATGGATGATGTGCTGGTTGGGAGAATGATGAAATTGTAACTAAAAGGACATTTTTAGAATGTTTTGTAAGTTATTATGTATAATAGAATATCTATAAATTAACTAAATCTGTTAATATTTGTTACAACTAATAGTGGAATCATTGAAGCATGTTGAAGGCACGTATACTGAGCATTTGATCAAAGTGGGCATATGTTTGTGAAGAATTTTTGGCCTGGTGGGGATGATTCCCTTAATCTGATAAAATCCAAACCATGGGAAGGTAAACGTCTGAAACGACAATGGCTTATACATTTTGTTGATAAGTATTTTGTAAAATGTGGACGTGATTTGGTGGATTGCCACTAGAAGATATGCGAGAAGATATGATGTGTAGTTGAAGAAGTAAGAGAAGTGGAACCTCATGCGTCCATTTTTTTGAAGTGTATATGCTTATAAATTAAAAGAAAATTTAATTTAGCCATTTAGCGCATTGGTTATGAAGCATTCAAACAGAATTTCAAATTTAAAAAAGGAGTTGGTGAGGGTTTTATCCACAAACGAAACTGTTCGCGGATATGAAATCACTGTTCCCGAAAAGGAGATGGTAGTAGTTGACTGTATGTTAAACACAAAGAGAGTCGACCAAATTATACAAAAAAGGTTCTTGATTCCAAAATTATTAGCGCTGTCACGAAGATAAGAGCAGGATCATTCAAGATTTGTGCAATTTATATGGTTGTGTCCAATCTTTTTGCAACGACCACACTTGTTTAGCACCGTTTTTGTTTTCTTGGCACCCTAAAGGAAAACATATACAAATTGAACTTGGAATTGGAAGCGTAACGAATGAACAAAATGGCATGTAGAGGTGTAGTAATGAAAATGAGTGGATATTTATTTGAATTTCGCCAGTGGAAGGGAGACGTTTCTCTCTGTGCTTACCAGAAGGTCTACGGGTGTGTTGTGGCTGGAGAGACAAGAAGGTAACAACGAGAGGAGTATCTAAATCGTCTAAATCAACATGCGGGTTGATAAGGCCCTCGTATGTTTCCACCCATGTTGTAGTTTTATACCATTCGCCAACTGAACTAGAATAAGGTAAGTTAAGAGAATCAGCGGCAATCAGATCATGGCCACATGTAATCTTAAGTCGTTCAAACATCTTGCAAGTGCATCTCTTTTTGTTGAGCTGGACACGGAAGCTTTCACCACCAAAACAACCAACTACTAGGATACTCCAGCTGGATATACTGTTGACTTTTCTCCCTTTGGAGAGAAGCTTGTTTTGAGTCATAACTTTGTTAACTTCCAGAGTGACAGTCTACAGTGCATTGTGGATTTCTTCCAATGAACATTAAACCATCATATCATCATGGACTGGATAAACATCAACAACTCGATGGTTGGAGAGACCGTCCCTTAATTAAGGCATTGTTGAGTGACTCAGCAATGTTTGATGTCATCAAACTATATCGTTCACTGCTGAAATGAGGTCTTCCCAATGAGTTATCTCAATTATAAGATACTTTGTGTATAGTGTACCGATTGCCTTTATCATATTTCGTACCGCACAAAGTCCTTTAACCCTATAAGCGAAAGCAAATTTTCCAACCATATTTGGTAGCCCTTTATTGCAGAAAGGAGAGTTAACATTCCACTGCAAATGGACAATGCAAGCGCCATGTTAAGCAAGTGGATACACCTTAGCCTTTACGTGTAGATTAACATGTTCTTATCAGACATAATACTCAAAAATGAACTGTCAGGAATGATTTTTGATAGGTTGTTGAAAAACCAAATCCATGATGCATCTTTCTCGTTGTCAATCACAGTAAATACTAATGGGAATAATTGAAAATTAGCATCTTGGTCGCTAATGGTAAGCAAATCACCTTTGAAAAGTCATGATAAAATTTGTTCCATCAATGACCAGAAGACTTTGTAACTTCCTAAAAAATGAATGCCCTAAAGGAAAGGAATACGTATTTAAACCTCTCAATCCCTTCTTATTTTGTCTCTATATGAAAATCAGTGTTAATCTTAGGGTTAGCTAGATATTGAGGAAGTTTTAGGTAAGTGTCATAATTTGTCCCTTGCTCAGTAACAATTACTTTTCCCCTTGCTTTCCAACATTTTATATAAGAAGCAGAAACACAAAGGTCTTCGAGAACAAGCTCTTGTCATTCCAGCGCCTTTGGATTAGATGCATGAAAACCATACTTGGGCTTGTAAAAAGCAACTATTACACAATTGGTGGCTTTCTTTTTGTAGTTTTTGCGTGTCTCAATGCTACATATATGATCAAGGGTTGTTTTCATGATCGCATAATGCATGTCGTGTTTAGTTTTGTGGGAAAGTATCCGCCAATCACACTTTTCATCTGAACATTTCAAACAGAAGCAATCTCTTTTTGTCCAGAATAGTTTAAAGTGAAACATGTTCTTAATCGCGTATATGGTTAATGCAATCTGACAATCTTCACTACTAGCAACAACTTCCCCACATGAATATGATCGTCATCATCTTTTTCAAAATTCGGAATCTCCGAGCTTTCATATGTAGTATCATCAAACAATGGTGGGATGTCAAATTCATCGTAGGTAAGATAAGTGATCTTCCGAATTGAGGCATGGTTCCCATTGTAAATTGCAATGTCCTTGTTCGCCTAACCATTGATTTCCTGTAGCTAAATTCCAATATCGGGGATGCTATTTGGTGGACGAGAACCCACACCGTGGATAGCAAACACGACCTCATTTGTAATGATGACGTTTGGATGGACAGTATCATTGGGGTTGCAAATAATATCAATAGTGTCTGAAACACCATAAAATTCATCTATCAATTGTTGTCAAACTTCGTATCATAACCATGCGGGCTTACATACCCATTGCCTACTTATTGGGAGATAATTGGAAGGTCTTTTCCGAAAGAGGGGGTGAGGAGGAACCTTCAGGTTTTCTTAAAGTTTTAGGCACACTATGAAATGACGCTTCAGCAAAGTCAGTTAGCTACCTAACATTTTTATAATAGCTGCCTAATTTATTTTGTTATTTGTTTGCTACTTTAATTTAAGACCATTTTAGTTGAGACTTGATTCAATAATGGGCGAATTTGCTACTAATCCATCCAAAAACTATTATTTAGTTTTTTGGATTGGACAAAAAGATATTAATATTAAATGAGGGGTATTTTACAAAAATGCCCTCCACTCATGAACAAAAAAAAATAGAGGTAGGAGATGTTTGTTATTTAAACATCCATTTTTGTTTGGTTATTTAGTGTAATTACCCTTCAATAATCAACTGAATCACGTTTTTTGTGGTAAAACTTTATACCTTCATACAGTTAAAACCTATTAAGCTATGGTTTCTAAAACATTCATATTTGTGTGTATCTTTTTAAAATTAAAAATTTAGGGTGCAAATGGTTACTAACAAAAAATATTGGTAGAATAAATATGAACATAATAGAGTTTAGTAAAATAAGAATGATAGAGAAAAAAGTTATTCCATTCATTTTTCTCATAAATATTAGAGTAACAAACTTTAAATTTTTCTAATAATTTTAGTTTTTTCCTACAGAATTGGTGAAATTATTTTCTACCACTTTTCATCTCAAATGATAATTTTTAGGAGACACATCAAACTCTTCCAAATTTTTTTTCTCTAATTAGGTTACCATTTGCACCATTCGAATCATATAGTTACGTATAATGTGCAAGAAAAATTTCATGCTCTAAATCTCTGTCTGATTACACCTATACGTATTTTCTCGACGGTGATCGTCTAATTAGTTTTCGTGCATGACGATTATTTATTGTTAATTAATTTAACATATATTAGAGCTATCACTTGTTATATGTACATAAATCATAGGTTTACGTTTGCATTATATTATTGATGCAAAGTATATAAGGTGATGTGTATAATATTGAAATAATAAGAAAAAGTCATTTCTACAAATTTACTCTTTTAGATTTAATATGGTATCAAAGCTGAGACGGATAGTTTGTTAGAGCTTATGATTTACGATTTCTTCATCTTTTTCTTTTAAGTTTCTCTTGATTTCTTCATCGATGTGGATCTCCACAAAGTTTACTCTTTATGTCCATAAAGTTCGCCTGACCATTGATTTCCTGTAGCTAAATTCCAATATCGGGGATGCTATTTGGTGGACGAGAGCCCACACCGTGGATAACAAACACGACCTCATCTGTAATGATGACGTTTGGATGGACGGTGTCATTGGGGTTGCAAATAATATCAATAGTGTATGAAACACCATAAATTTCGTATATCAAGTGTTGTCAAACTTCGTATCATAACCATGCGGGCTTACATACCCATTGTCTACTTATTGGGAGAAAATTGGAAGGTCTTCTTCGAAAATAGGGGGTGAGAAGGAACCTTCAGGTTTTTTTTGAAGTTCCAGTTACACTACGAAATGATGCTTCAGCGAGGTTCGTTAGCGCGAACACTTTATCATCCGCTAGGGGAGCTTGTATTTTTGATGCAGTGGTAGAGACGTCGGATGATAACTTCTCACTTTCCAAAGCAAAAAAGAGTGTCAAAACCACAATATTGTTTGTTAGTTGAGGCAGAAGTAATAAAGGTTGTATCATCAGAATTCCCGTACAACGTATCGTCGAACACATGTGGTATATCATTTCCATCAACGTATGTTGGTTGACCATGGGCTTCGGTGGGATCATCAACATATTTGATTCGACAACTATCGTTTGCATCATCCATGGTAGATTGACCATGGATTTCAGAGTAAGGTTGTATCAAACGTTGAGGTTTTTCAACGTGGTTGGAAATATAGCATTCTTCACCAAGTGAAATTCCAACTTTCATATAAAATTGCACGAATAGATTAAATGTTAACCCTTGGCACATCTGACATATGAAGTAAGTTATTGCTCCATCACTAGTCAATAACACAGAAGGCGCGTTAGATCCAATAACTAGATATTAAGTGTTTTGTATCCAATAACGAAACTCCAAACCCTTGACAGAATCAACATTCAAACCAAACTCTTGTAAAACAATAAGGCGCCTATCCACCAAGGATGATCTTTCTTTGACATAAATAACACGAGACAAGCGTTGCTTGTCTATAAGAAATTTCAATTCTCCATTATGGGCACACCGTCATTGGCCAGAGAAAGCTAAATAGTGGTCGTCCATGGCGACATGTATTTTACAATGTGAGATTTTTAGAGACTATTCATAAAAAAGTTTGAATAATATAAAAAGACCATGACAGATTATTTGTAAACAATGGACAAAGAAATTGTTAAAACAATGAATCTCGAACAAATTTCAGATTTTACCGAAAAAATGATGTCAAGAAATACTCATATATACATATATTTTTACTTCATCATACAAGCCACACGATGAAAGCAAAGAAATCAGAGTCATTAGCTAGATTGTACATTTCGTATGAAACATATGTTTTCCTGAGTCGTATCCCTGATCATACGGTTGCATTCGAATGAGCGGTTTAGATGAAAAGGTTTCATATCAACCTCGATAAGTCATGTGATATGGTTAAGTCAATCGCAGTTGTTGATTTCTTTTTTGTCTTGAAAGTGGACAGTCGATGTTTATCTTCGTCAACATCAAATTAGGATTCACGGTTAAAATAATAAGGAACAAACAATGAATAAAAGTGGTTTTAACCATCTTCGATCAATGAATAAAGAAATGTAAACGTACCTTTTGAACATGAAAGTATCTATTTTGAAAAGTAATTCTTAGAAAATATCTCTTTTGGTCAATTTTTAAGTTTGGATTAGGAAGCTAGGTAGATAAACACATAAGAGAGATGTCAAAAAAAAAAGATAAACACACAAGAGAGATGTCAAAAAAAAAAAAAAGATAAACACACAAGAGGGATTAATTGTGCCAAACAGCATAGCCATGCCATTTGTTGCTAGGGTCTAGTCTCTACCACAAGAGAACCAAGGGGTCTCCAAGCTTTTTTTTAACTAAAACGCAAGAGTTACAAATAGCCGGCAAAAGTGAGACCACTTTTCCGGAGCCAACAAGCCGGCGAGTTTATAGGAACCCCCGGAACCAAAAGCCGGTGAACAAACAAAAAGATTAAAGCCTACTTACCAACAATATAGGAATTTAAACATAGAACATCTATACGGTCTCCAAACTTCTTACTTTGCCTCCTTCTAGCCAACTTATTCTACTGCTTTTTGTAAATGGGCTTAACAAGAGTCAAGAGGATATGAGTCAAAGTCTCATCACATCATCCATCTTTAAAAAAATATGTAATGGATCTCCAATCGAAGTTTTAAAAAAAATATCCAATCTACGAAAACTAATACAGATTTTTGTTTCCTGTGGTGGATACATTTTTGGTTTACCTTAGTAGAACTAAAATTGTTGTTAGCAAGCAAAAATATCAGATAACCGGATCGACTGATTTTTCCAAAATAGTTGTCTTTATGCAACTACTTAATCAAAAGCAGTTCAATTGCTTTTAGACACACTAACCTCTAGATATCACATATTCCATTATTCTTCACAAAAAATCTAATCAACAGTGAACACTATCCACACAATTGAAACAAGTGGTCACTAGTTATTGAACCATTTTTAAAAAGATCTATCCACATTATACCATTTCACCAATCTTCTAATTCCTCACACTCACACTCCCACCACAAATGGCCACCGTCGCTAACTTCTTAGCCAAACCAATCACCACCGCGGTACCACGGCCTTCCTCCGCCGTCACCCCCACCTCCTCCTTCGTATTCTTTGACCCAAAACCCACCTCTCTGATCCGGAGGAAAAACCTCCCGAGTAGACTTTTCCCCGCCGTGAAAGTCAAAGCTGGACCGGCGTCGCCGGGAAAAGTGGGTACACCAGCGGCGAAGGACGAGAAAGTGCAAAAGATTCACAGCGGTGAAGAATTCGACGAGGCGTTGAAGAAGGCGAAGAACAAGCTTGTGGTTGTGGAGTTTGCGACGAGTAAGAGTGATCAGAGCAACAAGATATATCCATTTATGGTAGAACTAAGCAGAACCTGCAACGACGTTGATTTCTTACTAGTGATGGGTGATGAGTCCGAAAAGACACGTGAGCTTTGTCGGAGAGAGAAGATTGAGAAAGTGCCTCACTTTAGCTTTTATAAGAGCATGGAGAAAATACACGAGGAAGAAGGTAACTTCGATTTCTCCCTTTACTTCTTCCAACAAAAAAAACTCGATTTAATCTAAATGAATTAGTAGAACACAAAAATAGTTTTGAAATTTGACTTGGTGTCTAGATGAACAGATTAATCCAATTTAGTAAACAAATAATAAATCTCTCAAATTCTTCCTAGATTTTATGAGTTTGGTCGCACATTTGCATATTCAATCCGATTCGTAATCTAAAGTGGTATGACTTCTTTAGGCATAAATTTATTGGTTATATTGTTGATTGGAAAATTGGTCAAATCATGCTCCAATTATATACATACGTCGGATTTATACCGAAATATATTATTTGGTAAACCATATCCAAAGCAATGAAAAATTTATATTTTATATCTAAACTTTTGTTTTTGTGCATATTCATGACTATAACAACATTTTTTGAAAAATCACAATATAAATCTCATATTAAATTCTATAGCACAAGCTAATTTGTGTATCTAAATAAAGATATCGAAGCACAATTTAGTGGCACTTTGGGATCAAGGGTTGATACGGAGATTATATGATTAGGACATACATAAGTGTTCTAAAATTGAAAGGTATAAGTACAAATAACAAAGAAGACATTATTGATATTATGTAAATTTTACATGCAAATTTAAAGGATCAAGTCTCACTTGGGATTTGGGAATGTATGAGCTTGGATCAGGCCTAGAACTTCATAGTCATAAAAAGAAAATGTTATAGTGGCAAAGACGTAACTAAAGAGGAAAGTTTGAGCATTGGCAGGTATTGGACCGGATCAGCTGATGGGAGACGTGCTATACTACGGCGACAACCATTCGGCGGTGGTGCAGCTTCACGGCCGAGCTGACGTGGAGAAGCTAATAGACGAGAATCGTACCGGAGGGAAGCTGATCGTGCTCGACGTCGGACTAAAACATTGTGGACCTTGCGTCAAAGTGTATCCGACCGTGCTGAAGTTGTCACGGTCAATGTCGGAGACAGTCGTGTTTGCTAGAATGAACGGTGACGAGAACGAAAGTTGTATGGAGTTTCTCAAGGACATGAATGTTATTGAAGTTCCAACTTTCTTGTTCATTAGAGAGGGCGACATTTGTGGCCGTTATGTTGGTTCCGGTAAAGGAGAACTCATTGGAGAGATTCTCCGGTATTCAGGTGTTCGTGTCACTTATTAATTTGTATCAAAACTCGACTTCTTTGTTATTAAGAAAATGAAATTTTTGGTCTTTGTTTGTACCATTAAAGACCGGTTCATATGAAAGACACAAAAGATTTGTGATTCTTGATTTTATTTTACTTTGAAGACACGGAAATTGAGTGTTTTTGGGTTTAGGAGTAATAAACTTTGTTACCTACCCGATGAACATTGTAATTATTAAATATTATACACATTAATAGCATGTTGTACTATTTCATATGTGATATTAATGGTTGATTGTGATTTACATTTAATGTATGGACAATTTGGTGGTGGGAGGGGAGATATTTGTTGTTGTCATACACATTGTCACTCAAACAAAAAAAGATAATTACTAATAATTATTAGTATAAGTATTTATAATTTTCCTAAATCTCACTAAAAATTATTGACATCCAAAATGAGTACAAATTATTCCCTATAAGAAATTTCCTTTCCGTTTTTTTAATAAAAAGGTTTCGATATCCCAAAAAAAGTAGAAATTATTAAAAGATTTGTTCAGAATTCTTAGTTTTATTAATTTTTTCCGCCAGTTTTATTAAATATTAAAACTATAATTTGGTATCTTTTGTATTTTTCGGTTAATTAACATGTAAAAACTTCAAATACTAAAATGTGTTCCAAAACACTATCAAATACCATATTCAGGAGTGCTTAAAATCGTAGTAAAGTTGACAAAAAAAAAAAATTCGTAGTAAAAAATCCTAAAATTATGGATATATCTTTTTGTAATTTTAAGAAAATAAAGCAAGAAAGAGATTTCATATTCACAATGACAGTGAACGATCATCATCATCATTACAACTAAAAATATAGACATAACAAACAAAACCAGATTCACTATGTATGATGATGATCATTGTATACCTTAATCAAATGGGTCGAAGATGAAGTGGTTTAGGTGGATCCATGGTTCTTCTCTTCCACAAGTTAACTTCTTTCTTCGGTTTTAAACTCAACGGAGCTGAGAACGGAATTATTATATCATCTTCTTCGTCTTCATCGTCGTCTCTTAAGTAATCTCTTCTCCTATCATCATCGGAATAGTAACCACGGCGATGATCAGCCGGAGATTCTTCTTCCTTATTCATCTCAACCGCCCAATCAAATCCTCCTAAAGCTTCTCGACTGCTAGCGAACTTCTTCATCTGACCTAACGAAGGAACCCCCGCGGAGGAAACCACCGTGACCTGATGTTCAGCCACGGCGGAGACGGCAGTGGTGGGTTGGGATTTTCTTGATGAGTTTCCTCCCGCCGGCGAGAATGAGAAGAGACGCTTGATCTTCGAAAGACGACTTTTTTCATCTTCTTTGGTTAAAGACAACGACGTTTTGGCTGCTCTGTTCTTCTTGGCAGGGGAGCGTTTTGATTTTGATTTAACGAGCTTGATCTGGCCGATGCAGGAGACTTTAGGGGAAGTGGGTTCGTCCCAAACGGCTTCGTTTTTGGTTTTTCTAGCTCGAGCCGCTTTTGGAACCAAAGGGACCATAGGACCGGAGAAAAACGCTCTGTTACCAGCCGCCGTCGAGTTATGGTGGTGGTGGTGGTGAAGATCTTTTCCGGGGCTAAACGGTGGAACACGATGTCCAAACGACATAGCTTTAGGAAGCATCTTCAAGAGCTTGTTCTTGTTCTTAGGTTTTGAAGTTGAAGTATGGAGTTTACTGTCCATTGAATTCACCAGCAAAATCGCAACAGAGGATTCTTGGTTTAAACTTTTTCTTTCGATTATGTGTTTAGATGATGTCGAAGAAGGAACCAACAAAAAAAGAAGAGGAAACTAGTTTAGAAAAAGTCAATGAGGATGCCTGAATTAGAGGAGTTTTGGTCAAATGTGTGCTAAATGAAATAAGACCTTTGTGTTTATAGCCGACTTCCAAAAATTCAAATGAAGAAGGCATGTTGTTTGTTTGCAAGTTTCCAATTTTAAATTTAACACAAAACCAAAAATAAAAGTTTCCTCTTTTTGTTACTTAGACCATGTACAATGTTAAAACTTTTTTATTATTATTTTTAGAATAAGAATCCCAAACGGATTCTTAGCAATTTTGGTCAATTATTGCAAGAACCTCAAATGGATTTTTAAATAAATTACTTTTTTTACTTAAATAGATCCGAAACGGATTTGAAACTCTAAAAACGTAAAAAAAGATCCGTATCATATCTAAAAACTGAAAAAAAAACGGATCTCAAACGGAACCGAAACGGAACCCAAAACGAATATTTTCGGGTGTTTTGGATTCGGATCGCAATATTTTAAATATATCTGAAACGGATCCGAAACTCTAAAAAACGTAAACATATCCGTATCATATCTAAAAACTGAAAAACAAAAAAAACGGATCTCAAACGGAATCCAAAACGGATATTTTCGAGTAATTTGGGTTTGGATCGGGGTATTTTAAACATATCCGAAACGGATCTGAAACTCCAAAAAACGTAATCCGTATCATATCTAAAAACTGAAAAACAAAAAAAGGATCTCAAACGGAACCGAAACGGAGTCGAGACGAATATTTTCGGGTATTTTGGGTTTGGATCGGGATATTTTAAACATATCCGAAACGAATCCGAAACTCCAAAAAACGTAAACAGATCCGTATCATATCTAAAAACTGAAAAATAAAAAAAAATGGATCTCAAACGGAACGGAAACGGAGTCGAAACGGATATTTTCGGGTATTTTGGATTCGGATCGGGATATTTTAAATAGATCTGAAACGGATCCAAAACTTCAAAAATCGTAAATGAATATGTAACGGATCCAAATACCGGAAAACAAAAAAAAGACTGAAAAAAACGGATCTAAAATCGATCAGAAAATGAAATTGTTCTCACCAAAAAAGTGTAAGAATCGGTTTAAGGTTCTTACATAAAGAACTCTAGACACAGTCTCTTACCAAAATGTGTTTTTTTTATTTATTTTTAATTAAAAAACGTTAAGATAATACGCAGGTAAGAACCTGCGATGCGTATGCTCTTACTAGCTAAAGCCTAAAGGGCAAACAAAAATATTTTTTTTATTGGTCGACGACGATTATTTAGTTACTAATTGTCTTTGGTTTGGGTCTTAATGTCTTTTTAGTCCAAAAGATCATTTTGAAACAGTAGTGACTATTGGGACCTAAATGCAAAAAAGAAAAATTTCACCCATATGAAGGTAGAAGTTACAAGTCATCAACAAAGCATTGAAGTAGTTGTCTAGTTGGAGTTGGTTTCTACAAATGTCTCACATAATTCAAGTTTATCTTTCACTCTCCCAATTTTTAAAACTTCTTAATAGTAAATTTTATTCACATATATTAAAAGACTATCTCTTATGTTCTGAACATTTGTAGTTTTAAAATGTTTTTGGGTTTTAAATTTTGGTTTTTTAGTTTTTTGTTTTTGATTATGGTGTAGATTTTTTTTCCAAAAATTTTGACCGCTAACTTGTCTAGTTTTTCCAAGAAATCAAAAACAACATTTTAAAAATTATATTTTTAAATTTCTTATTTTATTGCCGAAGACATTATAAGATATTTTATTGATTATGGTGTTGATTCTCTAAAGCCAATCTTCATGCACCAGGATTCGACCATCCTCCACTCTAGAGTGAATAAAATATGTGGAGCTACATGAGCTATCGGACCGCCCCGTTGTGGCTCGTTCCCAAATTTTAATCTATTTTATATCTCTCGTTCTTTGAATTCTGTAGCTGATGGTCTTGCCAAAAAAGCAAGATTAATCGGTAATTTATCTATTTATATAAGCACTTTAGTTACCCACCGACTTTCCCTAAAAAAAGTATCGTTATCAGCTTAATAGAATGAGTTTTCGGCGAAAAAAAAAATCAGGCCATAATTAATAAGAATACATTCATTAGACCATACTTTAATAGCGAGAGTATATTCGCTCCAATTTTGGATTATCATATTCCACAGTTGGGTTTATAATATTTATGTTACAAATATATGTTAAACAATATATACACATTTTGATGAAAAAATATATGCACAAAAAATTGTTAATCAATAGCTAAAAAGAAAGGGGTTATTTACGGATATACCATATTTCAGGGTTGGTTTGCACCCAGTACCACGGTTTGAGATGTTTTCAGATTTACCATCGAATATGAGATGGGAATGTCGAAAATGCCCCGTTCAATTGGGCGGGCCGATTGGAGATTCAAATTTGGCTGGTTCGGTTTTCGATGGACACTGTAGAGCGATGGTGCCAAGATTTGGTGTACTTTTGTTTAAGTTTGTGGACATTATTAAAAGGAGAGGGAAGTGGGGGAGTGGGTAAAGATACGAAGCTAGAGCTGCGGATCTAAGAAACGTTTACCTAAGTTGCCGATTTCGAGTAAAGGAGAACCGGTATTCTGGAAGTAGCTGTTTAGAAAGAAGATTTCGTCATGAAGGAGAAGGTATGGTCATAGGAATTTCACGGAATCATTGTTATTGTTCTATATTTAGCATATTTATAGGAGTGTTTTCCTGGATCTGGGGGAACTTAGGTTGTTTGTTTGTACCCACTGAGTTTTACATGTTCCTTATCGAGATGTTTTTTCCCCAGTCGGGACCGACTGTTGTCGTGGTCGTAGCTGGCCGTTGGGGCTGCTGGAAAGATGATCGGTGGGAATTTGTACTTAGCAGAGGATGTTGGGCCAGAACCATCTCAGTTGACGACGACATCTTGTACAATGATCTATTTATAACTGTTATGAATGCCTTTGGGGTGAAGGACACAGTTCCAACGCTCAGCTGCTGTCTGGAAAGAGGCCAAGATGGAGATGGAGATAGGAATAAGCCGCCGGTGCTAATCAGTGATGATAGTGGTGTGGTCCTCTTTCTCAACCAACGAAAAATCGATGAAAATTTGAATTTGCTTATGACTGCTGATGATTTCCCTGTTAAACTTGCGACTAGTGGAGCCGATCTGAGAGGTTGCAGTGTATTTGATGTTGCTGAACGCCGAGCAGGGAAAATCCAAGATGTCATACAAGTTGGGGGCGTCTATCTACAGAGCGTTGCATCAACAACACCGCAAATAACTACACAGGGTGATGCTGGTGGTACGCAGGACGCTGGTGGAGGTGTCATAGGCACTTCGAACACTGATCTGAGTGCTATAATCCGGCTAACCGATGCAGCAACGCCTTCATTGTCAGCTGCATCTCCAGATAGCCAGCGGAGTCCATCCCTCGGACATGAGTGCAACGCAGTAAGGGAGAGCCCACCCATAAGGGATGGTGTATCCCCGGTGGTTGAGAGTAATGGTGGTCAGAACGGAAACGGATTGGGCTATGTTGGGCAAGGGCATCGGCGGTTGCCTACAAACAATAGCGCGGAGTTTTGCAGCGACGACGATTTTATCTGCCAAAACGAAACAAGGAGACGCAAGGGTAAGGCTGTGGTGTACGAAGAACCAGCCCAATTCCCTTTGCTTACAGACAAAAGTCCTCCCATCTATTTCAGCAACCCATTTATATGCAACGGAGATACTTATATTTGGGGACAAATGACAGAATGTGACACAACGGGGAACGCAGCTGAGGGCCGAAACAGAGAACTCAATGATGGGGGCAGTTCACGTGTAGCTGGTGGAATTTCAAGTGGAAGGGGTGGAGCAGTGGACACAGAGGAACAGGCAGGCGAAGATGATGGACTTCTGCCCATTGAAGGAGGGGAACTTGTGAGATATATCAAGAACAAGGCATATGTCGTAAGGAGCCTTAACAAGATATTTGATGCGGTTAGTGAGGACGCTGAGTTAACAGCAACAGATGGGGCGCCGGTTTATGATGATGGTGATGATGTCGTGGAAGGTGAGGAGGAAGGGGTAATAGGAGACAATGACCTATACTATAGCCAAGTTTTAAAGACAAAAGCGAACTCCAGGCAGTGCTCTCCCTGTATGCGCTTAAGAATTTCTTCGCATATAGGCCAAAAGCCTCTGACACGAAAAGGCTTATTGTCCAATGTGTGGACACAGAATGCCCATGGAGAATCTTTGCTCGCGTTGTCGCAAAGGGTTCAAAGCAATTCCAGATCAGACGGATAAACCTCAAACATACCTGTTCGGTTGCAGCAAGGTGTCAGTTTGGGAAAAACGCAACAGCTAAGGTCATTGGGGAAGTTCTTAAATCACGCTTTACTAATGGTAAGGCTGGACCTCGGGCAAGTGACATTCCAGAATTAATGCTTGCAGAGCTAAAAGTATCAATAAGCTATAGCAAGGCATGGCGTGGGCGGGAAGAAGCGATCTTGAAGGCCCATGGAAGCGAGGAACAGGGTTATAAACTATTGGTTGTGAACCTACATCTACTAAAAGAAGCAAACGTAGGGACATTTTGTAGCCTAGTGGGGAAGACAATGCGTAATGGGCAAGAGCAGTTCAAGTATCTCTTCATCGCACTAGGGGCATCAATCGCAGGAATAAAGCATATGCGCAAAGTAGTTTTTGTCGATGCAACAACTATCAAAGCTAAGATGAAAGGATCACTCATTAGTGTGTGTATGCAGGATGGTAACTTCCAAATCTACCCAATTGCATGGGCAGTGGTGGATGGAGAGAATGAACCTGCGTGGACTTGGTTTTTCGTCCAGCTGAAACAACTTCTACCAGATGAGGCTGACTTGGTTATCGTTTCTGACAGACACCGTGCGATATATGCTGCTGTTCGAACAGTTTACCCGACAGCATTCCATGGTGCATGTGCAGTCCACCTTGTCCGTAATGTGAAGCCGAAGTGTAAGGTTAAAGGGATTGGGTTCCTCGTTGGTAAAGCAGCTAGGGCATTCAGTGTTGAGGAATTCCGCAAGTGGTTCGATGAAATTGCAAGGAGGTCATCGAGCTGTGTTGCTTATTTGGAAGCAATACCCCGAGAGCATTGGACACAAGCGTACTGTCCCGCGCAGAGTTACAACATAATGAGCAGTAACATATGTGAGTCGTGGAACGCAACAGTGGGGAAAGTTGTCTCTCTGCCTATTGTTGCGATGGTTGAAGCACTCCGCTTGCAGCTGATGAAATGGTTCTGTGTACGCCGCGCAGAAGCAGAAGCTCAGAGGCATGAGATTACATATGCGGCTAACAAGAAGATTGTCAAACTTCAAGCAGCTGCGGGAGGGATGAATGTGATAAGGGTATCAACTTTCACATTTCAAGTTATAGGCGATGACAACAACTCATACTATGTCAACCTTCCGAAGAAGGAATGCACCTGTCAAAGGTTCACGAAGACACTTCTTCCTTGTGCACACGCGCTAGCTGCTGCGCATTTTATTGGACTTGAGCCCTCAGCAATCATAGCAGATGCGTACAAAGTGTCAGAGGTAGCACATGCATATGAAACAATAATCTACCCAGTGCGCAACATCTGTGATGAGGAGGTACCTAGCGACGTAGCTGGAAAAGAATTAGTGCCGCCAGCGGCACACGCGGGCCCAGGGAGGAGGCGCAAGAGGCGATTCCTTTCAGCTGATGAGATACATGTAAGATATACTCAGCCAAAATGAACTTTTGTTTTGTGATTTGTAAACAAAATTAAAATGTAGCTGATCCTAAATTTTTTTTTTTACAGATCAAGAGGAGGCGTGGCGAAAGGAAATGCTCCGTATGTTCGGAGGCAGGGCATAACTGGGCAACGTGTCCAGCTCGGGGCGACTAATAGCGGGTAAGTACTCGTGATCAATGTATATTTCGAGTCAGCAGTCAGAAGTAATACTACGCTGAATTCATGGCCTGACAACTATTGTGTCTTCCCTCCTGCAGGATAGAATGCAAGGAGCAAGGTTTTTTTTTTGTTTTTTGGTGTACACCTTGGAAATGTTGCAGCGTCGGATTCCGTTAGCAGGTAGAAGTGGATCTGTTTAAGTCAGTTTGGGGCGTCTCTTAGGGTAACCAGCTGAAGCAAGCTTTGTATGAAAAGGGTCTATTTAGTGTCCTATTAGTTTTCTTTCAATGTTTTTTTTGGCGGGAAGCGCACGCAAGTCAGCGCAATAGGAATTGTCGCGCGTACAAGTTGCTGGTCAATGTAAAACAACTATGGACAATATAAGAAATGTAATGCAACATTTCCAATCATAGGCAGTAAGTTAAGGCAATAAGCGAGCATTTGCCGACCTTAAACAAGTAGACAACAAGAGGTAACATTCAAGACGAAGGCGTTGATACCCTAAGTAACAAACAACACAAAAACAGAGAGGGAAAGGCAACATGTTAGGAACCAAACATGGAGACAGAGACATATACAAGAGATGTTTAGCGCGAAAGCGAGATATAAGGTCCTATCGGTAGACGAAGCGGTGAAGGCTTGAAGTTAGCTAGCACATTTCAGCAAAACGAAAGGCGTAAACATACGGGATGCAATGAAGGCAACAACCATAGGGGTTAACACAGTCGAAAAGGCAGTACAGAAAGGAAGGAAAACCCATAGACCCATCATAAATTCGAGTGTTAGGGGTACCCATGTCACGTATGCCATCAACCACGACATTGCAAATTGCAACGGCCTCCCCCAAACCAGATGTCCTCTCCAAGAAAGTGCGGAATATACCCATCCCATCTGTGTACCTTCCAGAACAGAGCATAAACGTCGCCAGGGCCATACGAGAGTGCAACATTTTTAGACCAACCTTACCAAAGTAGTCGACCGCCAGCTGACTAGGCCCACATTGGGCACACAGGCGCAAACCCTCAACGTACATTGCGGAGGTGTTCTAAACTGCAAGGCATCGGAGGAAGAAGGGCCTAAGGGTTGAGCCCTCATTTGCGAGGCGGGTGACGTAAACAAACTCATCAAGATCTGCTTCCCGCAAGACCTCATCAATGAACACAAGTTCACACAGCTCAGGGCCAGAAGCGATAAGCTGGCCTAGGTACCGGAAACCGCTGCTGCCGACACGGCGGACAATATCGTGCATCAAAGGCCTGGGAATGTATGCCATACCACAAGGAGTAACAGGAGGGAACAAAACAAGTGGTGAACACAGAGGGTGGAGGCAGGGGTTTATATGCAAAGCAGAAGGGGTTTGGGCGCTGGCAGGTGAGTTTTTTTTTCTTGTACAGGCAACATTAAATGTCTACGTAGCGTAGGCAAATGAGTGAGAGGGTGAGATGAGGGTACAATTTCAACGAAGGAACATGGCAGAGTCAGAAAACTTTATAAAGCTTAAGGAGAAGGTGAAGGCAGTGAGCTACATTAAGGAGGACAATTTATGATGGCTCAGTAAATGTGAAGCTATTGCCGAGCATTAAGGTGAGAGGACAACATAAAGCCAAAGGCGTTTGTCAGAAGCAAGAGCAAATATCCAACCAGTGACACACATGCGGAAGGCAAAAATGGAGGAAAGTATTAGGCATTCGTTAACACAAATGAAGGTGGTTGGAACACGACTTACTTTTTTTTGGTAACATAACGAGGAATTAGCAAAACAAATGCAAGTTGGGGTGACAACATGGGTAATTTTTTTTGTTTTCATACTCACAAACACGATTTTAAAAGCCGGGGTACATAGATTTATTTTGCGGGAAAGTAAACAAACGACAATAAGGATACTTGGAAAATAGGTAACATTAGGAACAAAGACACTCTAACTCAAGGACCTTCAACCAACTTCCCTAAGACATCCATTGCGAAACGGAGCCTGATGCTATCAACAACATCAGATGTGATATTGGCGAGGGCCGCATGAAGTCCATGTGAATGCAGCTCGATAAACTTGACTATGAGTATGCCGCAGTCACCACCTCGAGTGTTCTGAGACAAGCCACTTACGCGAGAGAAAGTGAAGCCCCCACAGCGACGACCACACGCAGGTGGACCGAGAACTAATGCAATCAGCTGCCAAAGCAAAGATGAGAAAGTAGACATATACAGCTGAACCTTGCGTTCAGGTGTTAAACCACTAAAGCAGTCAAGGACATTAATGTGGAAGGTTGTGAGGTCAATACGGAGGGCAACCCAATGCCTCCCCCCCTAATTTAGTGGCATGTATACAATATCGACATCACGAAACCAAGCAAGGTGAGGTGAACGCCCACTAACATCACCATGGACGCAACGAACAAGATCAGAATGCCATCCATTATGGGAAAGAGAAGTGTTTTTTTGTGACCCACTACTGCTGCTGAGAAATGAGCCGAACAACGAGTCTAAAATTGTTGTACGGTGGCGAGTGAGTGTAGTTCCATACTGTAGCCACGAAACCGCTATCAAAGCGTCAATGTGCTGCATAAAACGGAGGAGGAAACAAGGCATTTTCTTGAGGAATAGAAACGAAATCAATAAGCAAGATGATACGACCCGGGAAAGTGGGAATGTACGCAAAACAAAACCCGACAAGGCAGGGACAAAGGGCAGAAGGACAAACCAGACCAGTAATCCACTGTTGCGGAGTGGACAGTTCAGTGAAGAAAGCAGAGGAGCAAGGGTGTCCATTAACCATGTACGTCCTGAGAAATTAAACGAGGAGGGATAGACAATGAGGTAACTACAAATTCTGCATGCGGGGCGTAAAATGGGAAGCGAGAGTTAAGCAGACCTTTGGTTGGGGCCAGACAGCGAGCTGAGGAACGAGGTAACCTGTTTCTTCGGCGAAGGCTTTAGGCTGGCCAGGATATGAAAACGAGAAACATCAAACCGTGCATCTCCTGTGGGTGCAGACTGAGAGGAACTAGCATGCGTATCACCACCAGCAGTGGTGCGAGAGGATGACCGTGTCACAGGCCGCCTGGCAGTGGCAGGAGTTTGGGAAGAACAAAGTGGTTGTATGTTTTTCGAAGTGGATTTCTCACCCCGCATTCTGATTTTATGTTGAAGGGGTTTACGAATAACTGGTGCGTGCAGTGAAGACTGCCCAAGCGACAAAGCAGGCTGAGGCACAACATTGGGAGGCGGAACAGATGTCTGCCTTATTTTAACGTGGCGCGACACAATTTCCTGCAGGGTGAAATAAACAGATAAGCCCAAGCGGCGAGACAGACGGAACATCAATTAGCAAAGAATAAAATGCAAGGAACTAAGGTAGATGACGCAACGGGCAGTGTAGTTTTAGCAAACAACACCTAGAAGGGGAACAAAGGGCACAGGGAAAGCATTCCAGGTGGAAAAGGCAGGGGAAAATTACCTCAACAGCCATAGAAGGAGCAACATCAGACAAACACTTCAGCCGGTTAACCATTTGAGGCAAAGAGGTATTAAGGTTGCTAGTCTCACCAGATGTAGCAACAGATTGAGACCCTGGTGAAAGACCTGTACAACCAGACCTGGTTAGACGCGAAGGCTGGCGTTTCTGTTCCTCATTGGGAAGAACTGGTGACTAATGTGTTTCAGATCCGCTGGAGACGCGCTGACCAGATTCAACATGTTGCATTAGTAGGTGTCGGACCTGGCCAAGAAGCGATTTTTTGAATTCACTAAGCTTTTCTTTGACTAGTGCGTCCAGAATCGTCAAGTCCACCTCATTACCTAATTTTGGGGCAACGTCTTCAATAGTATTTGAAGGGTGAGATGAGGATGCAGACTCGTCTGTCGTGGTTGGCTGAGTGTCCGCCTGGGGAACCTCCAATTGAGGAGCAGAGGCATCACCACCAGTCCAGTCAGAAATACGGAAATGCAATCCTGACTGCAAGGACAGTTCAAGGTGGACGAGAGGGGCATCATCTTCAGTAGGAGGGCAAGTAGGGCGACCGAACACAGAGGGGGTCACGACAACTAGCTGCAATGTGTAGCAGTATGTCAGAAGTAACACAACAAGGAAATGGATGCAGCGTACAGGGACGTTAACAACAGTTTACCGAGGGATCGTACTCGACGGAAAGGATGGAGGTCGCATGAAACCCTTTAAGTGCTGGCAAACGCGATGTTGTACGAGCAGCAAGAGTGATGCCATCATCTATAGGACGCAGGGACTGCTGCAGGAGGGGTATTACTTTAAGAGCCCACAATTGAATTGCAAGAGGGAAGCCATGTACAGCCAGTGAGCGCTGCTTCAATTTAGAAAGGAGTAAAGATTTGTGTTTGAGGCGTGGCCCAACCGTAAGCATTGACAGCATTTCCTTGAACGAGTCACGTCCCCACGGGTATGCTAAGAATGCATGGACATCTTTGACGAATTCAACCACACCAACAGACGACCTCACAGGTTGTGTAGAACACAACAGGACACCTTCAACCATGACAACAAGGCAAAGGCGAAATTTCTTCCAAGACGGCATCTCCTTATCTGTTTTGAGACGGTTGACCAACATCTCAACTGTCGTGCCACCCATGGTCCCACCAATTAGTTTGAACCAATATGGGAATTCACCTTCTGTATATGCACGCGTTGTGGACAAAACATCTGGAGATGGATCACCCGAGCATCTGAGGCCAGTTACATCCTCGTACTCCCTAGATGAAAACCTTATAGGTGAACCCCCAAAGACAAACCAAAGCTCCCTCTCCTTGGTTGTGCATAATTGTCTACATAGCAGTTGGTGAACAAGTTGGCCTGAGATCGAGCTACGACGCAAAGGGATCTGGAAAATAGAGCCTAACGGAGATGACAGGAGGATGTCTAGTTCTGGCATGCCGTGAAGTATATCTAGGACATCCAGCAGGTACGTTGGGCGCGAGTAGGCGTTGATACGAACACCGCAAGGGTAGCAGTCACGTGCAAACAGTCGGCATGGTAGAGAACCTGCGACAGAGGAGACGAATCCAGGTAGTCAGACCGCAAATAGGAAAGACTACATGAAAGTAGCTCAGTCTACGAAATACGATGCATTATGTCAACGCATTTTAACCAATTAGCAAGGCCACACATACAACAGAAACAAGGGAATGCCAGAAAAAGAACACAGAGGGAAGCAGTGGGCTATAAATGATGAAGGTGGGGGAAGCAAAACAGCAACCAAAGGGAGGCCGGAGACGACACAGCAACAAGTAGATATACAGAACTTTGGAAAAGAACCTTATTCAATACAATGTACATCAACCCCGGACAGGGTTGGCGGATGCTATTAGATTAATATGAAGGCAGGTTTAGATAAGGGAGATAGAGAATTTGGGGAAAATGAAAATACACCTAAAATTAATAGGAAGGCATTTTTAGCTAAGGAAGATAGAGAATTTGGGAAAAATGAAAATAAACCTAAAAAGAAAGTAGAACAGCAACATCCATTCCCAGGAGGAGCACATGAAATTGTGTAAGACTAAAGAGAAGGGAAGGCGCACCTGAACCTGACCTTCGTGCATGATTAGGTTGAGGAGCCATTAACGCGGCGGAAACTTCAAATCCTTCAAAGATGTAACCTGCACACGCAAGGTAATGCTTAGTGAGGTCCCAGATCCAACACAGTGGCACCAAATCAACTAAAGCAATCAACAGAAACAACTACTCGAGGCACGACTGAGTCATTAAACCCTACCCGCAAAAGGGAGGTACCAAACCCGTAGAAATCCACCCAAGTTGAAAGAGGATACAGAGAACAACAAACATGCAAGATCAATCAAGCTAGTTGAGGCTAAATCGGAGGAGAGAACACTGAAACCGCCTCCAAATACTTTCCAGCCTCGTAAACCACGAGATGGCGAAAGGGAAAGTAAAGCAAGGGTATTTTCGTCAGACTACTTAAAAATTTAATGCCAAACAAGGTAAAAGTTAGCTTATGGCAAAAACGAAAACCTATCAGCTGAATTATGGTATTTTTGTAATTAATCCACAAAAAAGTATAGAGACATTTCTGATGAAAAATTCAAGATTTTTGATTTTTAGATTTTATGTGAAAAGAACAAAAACTCTTTAAAATATAAATTCCATGTAGTTTAGGAAATCCACTATTCATAAAATTATGAATGAAAAAGTGTTTTTTGTAGAGTTGAAGTCAAAAACAACGCAAAAGTTACAAAGTCTTAATTATAATGCATAATCTTTTTGTATTAAATAATTTTCCACAACTCTAAACCAATAATAATTTGAAACTAAACAGAAACAATAGAAACAGAAAGAAAAAAAATGTTATTAGTAAGCGATATTTAGATCAATAATGAAGCCAAAGTTGAGTTGTGATTGGACGTTGACACCATATTATACTATTAATGTCTGTATGAAGTTATTAACCCCCACGAAATTAGTCATAAATTATGGTTACTATTTCTTGCGATTATTCGAAGAATATTAGTCACTGGCAAAAATAAAATTAAAAAATGACCAATACGACAGAGAATATGCAAAGCTGTCCATTGGTTAGATTTGAAAACTATATCGTTCAAACACGATGCTAAGCTACCTAACACTTTTTAATAGCTCTCTAATTTATTTTGTTATTTGTTTACTTCTATAATTTAAAACAATTTTAGTTGAAACTTGATTTAATAAAAGGTAAATTTGCTACTAATCCATCCAAAAAACATTATTTAGTTTTTTGGATTGAACAAAAATATATTTATATATGGGGGGCATTTTACAAAGATGCCCTCCACTCATGAACCAAAAAAAAATTGAAGGTTGAGATGTAATTGTGTTTTTTTGGTGAATTGAAAATCAAATAGCCATTTTTATTTGGTTATTTAGTGTAATTATCTTCAATAACCAACTGAACCACATTTTTTATAGTAAAACTTTACAAGTTTATACCGTTAAAACCTATGAAACCATGGTTTCTAAAACATTCATATTTGTGTGTATCTTTTTAAAATTTAAAACTTAGAGTGAAAATGGTTAATAATAAAAATATTGGTAGAATAAATATGAATAAAATAGAGTTTAGTGAAATAAGGATGACAGAGAAAAAAAATTATTCCATTCATTCTTCTCATAAATAGTAGAGTAACAAACTTTAAATTTTCCTAATAATTTTAGTTTTTTTCCAACAGAATTAGTGGAATTATTTTCTATCATTTTTCATCTCAAATGGTAAATTTTAAGAGAAACATCAAATTCCTACAAATTTTTGTTCCCCTAATTAGGCAACCATTTGCACCATTCGAATAATATAGTTACATCGTTCATAATGTGTAATAAAAAAATTTCATGCTCTAAAGATTCTCCGTCTGATTACAACTATATGTATTTTCTCGGCGGTGATCGTCTAATTAGTTTTCGCGCATGACGTTTATTTATAACGTTATTGTTAATTAATTTAACATATATTAGAACTATTACTTGTTATATGTACATAAACCATAGTTTTACCTTAGCATTATATAATTGATGTAAAGTATATAAGATGATGTGTACAATATTGAAATAATAATAAAATAATCATTGTGGGAACCGAAATTTTCACTGTCAATGTTATGTGGTTCACGGACTCTGTTAGCCAAAAATCAACAAATCGAGACAGCGAATTAGCGAATTATTGACTAAAAAATACGAAAGTTAAACTAGAACTAAGACGCATACTCGTAGCCTAGTTGAGATGCAGCTCGCTAACGAAAAACGAAACAAGANAGAACTAAGACGCATACTCGTAGCCTAGTTGAGATGCAGCTCGCTAACGAAAAACGAAACAAGAACCCTAGTTT
>OVAN01004648.1:0-25011 GCA_900406275.1 Anastatica hierochuntica
GAAAAGGAACTAGAGATTAGAAAAGTATTAGCTCTAACCTTAGCATATAAAGGCCTAGAGAGTCCAAACTTAAGGTCTAAGAAAAGAAAAATGAATCAAAAATTTGATTAGAAAGTGGCTCTAGAAAGATAGAAAGAAGGTTGGAAGCTAAGTGCAAAGTGAAAATGANAAATGAAAATGAATCTCAAGTTGTTACAAAGGTTAAGAGAAAAATGAGCTTAACTGGATGTAAGGATTTTGCTTTCAAGGATCTTGATGGGAAACACAAAGGGTAGTTAAGTAGACTTAGACATTTTTGGGTGAGAATCATTAGAGGTAAGTAAGATCTTGTATGCATTAATTGTTTGACTCCACCTTGCTTTTGCCTAATGTCTTGCACTACTATTTGAGAGAAACCACCTTTAAATGAGTGAAATCTTCTCTTTAAACACTTCTTCTTATTATTAGCCTTTCTCTTACCAAACCAAAAGGATTAGATACTTTGTCCATAAATAAAGAATGCATATGAAAGCTTAATTTAATGTTAATGAGATAGGTTGAGGAAGTGACTTGTGGATGCTTAGCCTAGGTTCCTAGAGATGGTTTTGTGATGAATATGGTGAAGTACATTGAGTCTTTGTTGATCCATACATTATGATACTTATCTTTAGGACATTGAGAATACGGCATCTCTTTTCTATTGTGGTTTTGAGTTCACACTTGCAAACCTCACTTCCAGGTTTGGTCTTTATTGTTTGCTTGAGGACAAGCAAAGGACAAGTCCGGGGAAGTTGATGTGTACATATTTTCATGCATATTTTGATGCATTTTAACTTAGTTTCATACACATTTAGGTTGTATATATTGCATATAAATCTTAAAATCCATATATTTGAGTCTAGAGTCTAGTTTAGGAACATATTGCATTTGCATGTCATTTCTTTGCATTTGTAGGAGCAACTTTTGGATGGATTTATGGAGGCTCTAGAGATGGATTCAAGGTTGATTTGGAGCTAAATAATCAAGGAAAATAGGAACTAAACACTATGGAAGAAGTTGGGATCAAGAAAGGCATCCAAGAGGAGAAAGAAGACACAAGAAGTTGCCAAGGGACCCTGCCATCGACCTAGAGGTCGATGCTGGCCAACCTTGGGTCGATGCTGGCCCCCCTTGAACGTCATGCTGCCCAACGTGAGACAACATTGACCTAGGGATCGATGCTAGCCTCCCTTGGGTCGATGCCAGGCAGTGTTGAAGAGAAAAAACCCTTTTTAGGGCACCCACACCCTTTCCTTTAGTATATATACCCCCTCTTAGCCTCCAAGAACATAACCACTACTCTTTTATCAACTTTTCAACACTTTTATTTATGTTCTAAGTTGATTCTTTTGATCTTTTATATCAAGANTAGATCAAGACTCTCTCTTTATTTTTATGAATCTTGGATCTTTTATCTATCTATTTATGTTTATGTTTCTTATCCCTACTCTCTTCTCTTCCATTATTTGTGAGTAGGTTCTTTAGATGGATCTTGGGTGTTTGAGATTTGGCTAGATAGAATTGTAATGATGGTTTTAGAGATAGTTTATCTTTAGTTTCTAATGGATTAGGAGGCCTTAATGCTTGATTTGAAGGAATCTTGATATGTATGCATTTCAGGCCCGAGAGGTGTTCGATGAAATGTTTAGGAGAACCTAAGTTAATGTTTGTCTCTTTTGCTTAATGTACTTTCTTGCTTTGCTTTCTCTTTCTTGTTTATGTTATTGCTTTTGTTTTGCATTTCTTAGTAGATTGTTAAGACCCCCAAACCTTCTCGATTTGCTTAGATTAGGAGGAATTGTGGATTCTCAAAGTTTTGACTTTTCTAGCTTGACGTGCTTCTTGTGGTTCGACCCCAAAATACTACAATAGCATATCCGTGCGCTTGTGGATTGTGTGGTTGTTAGGAAACGAGCTTTTATAAATATTAAAGCTTCGTTGTGATTTTGTTTGTATAAAAAATCGCGCAACAGAATACATTTTTGACATCAATTTGCCATAAATCCCATTCTAAGTTGGTAGCAAGTGAAAATAAAATCCGAATTGTGTGTAGCTTGGCCACGGGTGAAAATGTATCAATATAGTCCTCTCCATATACTTGAGTGAATCCTCTTGCTACAAGTCTAGCCTTGTGCCTCTCAACGGTTCTATAAGTTTTGAACTTGATGGTGAAGACCCATTTGCTTGAAACGACTTTCTTTCCTTGGGGTAGCTCGGATTCAAACAAAGTTTCATTCACCTCCATGGCATTGTGTTCATTGCTCACATCATCTCTCCAAACCTTCTATTCTTTGGCATCTTCATAAGTCCTTGGTATGTATCTTTGATCCAAGTTTGCCATGAAGACTTTATGCTCTTGAGGATGCACGGCTAGAGAGCAATTACCTTGAATGGGATGAGCCACAATCTCATAATTGTAATACACCCTTGTGTCTACCCACTTTGAAGGTTTCCTTATCCTTGTGCTTTTCCTTAGGGGTTGTATAGCTTCGGGTTCTTCTTCATGTACGTCTTCTTTATGAACTCCATTTTGATCATGACTTGATGACCCTTCTTCAATTTCCTCTTGAGCATCCTCGGACTCTCCTTGTTTTTGAGGAATAACATCTTGTTCATCTTCGTTCCCACCTTCATGATCAAGATGGTGTTCTTGACCGTGGGTTTGAGATGCTAAGGAAATCGTAGTAGCCTCCTTGTCATTGACCTGGCCAATTCCAAGATCTCCATTAAGATTCTAAGACCAGTAGCACGACATGTAGTTTGAGAAAACACCTTAAGTTCTTCCCAATTCTTTTTTGTCGTAATATCCTTGATTTTCTAAGAACTTGACATCCCTAGAGATCATCACCTTTCTTGTTTTGGGATTGTAACATTTGTATCCCTTTTGTGTAGTAGAGTATCTGATGAACATTGATGTATTAGCATTTTGTAGGATTTTATTGTGGTTTTAGTCGAGATATTTGGTATTTTAATATGTATTCGATTCTCTTTGGAGCGGTTTTGTGTTCTTTAGTGTTTTTACAGGTAATGAGCTTGATTGTGCGAAAAAATCATATTTTGGACGGTTTCAAACATCGAAGGAAGTGTTTTTGAAGAGGTGAAATGTCCTGGCATAATGACAGGGATCGATTTATCCCTGTTCAGAATCGATCGATCCTTGTCACGATTCGCAGACCAAGTTTTTGGAACCGAACCAAGATTTCGAGAACCAAATTACATGTCTAATACCTAAACTCCTGTTTATTCTTTAATTAAGTTTTTTTTGAGTTTTTGAGGAACAGAGAATCTTTGTAACGTAATGGAGAATAATCACTTCTGTACATCAAATCGGAGAAGAATTTATGAACTCTTTCTTTGTCTTTTATTTAATAACAATCATGTTTCTCTTTGATATGTTTTGTGATTGTGTAATTAGCATGTGCGAGAAATTCTATAGTTGGGTTTAGGGTTTCCTCATAGGGGATTTAATGAATATGTGATTGTTAGGTTGTTAGATCGGGGAATTATCAATTGATCTTTACTTGTCTTTATGTTTAATGCTTGAATTACCTTGATCACCTAGTTCATGAACCTAGGATATTTCACGCACCGAAAGTGTTTGATGAAATTCCGTAAAGGAAGATAAGTGAGGAAATTGTCTTAGACCAACGGAAGTTGATGTGTAAGAAATTTGTGAACAAATCAATCCCGTCTAGAATGCATGTTTAGGATTCAAAGCTCAACAAAAGTTAGTGTCTAGGATCCTTAAACATATGTAGTTGGAGCTACGAAAATTGGTTGACTATTAAATATTGAATTGAGTTCAAGATGGTCCTTAAAAGTTTCCCTGACAACAAACTTAAAATCCTGATGAAATGATTTCCCTGAGAACACCCAATACACAGCGTTTTCCTCTAATTGATTTACAACTCCTGCATTTCTTTGTTTCTTGCCTGCTTGATTTCGAATTGCTGCATCAATCTACAAACCTTCTTTTTCGCTTAAGTCCACATTTGATCTAAAAGTTTTACGTGCAACCTTTGGTCTTTCTGGATTCGATCCCGATTCACTACAACGTACAAATCTGTACACTTGCAGTGTTTTCTCGGGTGAAAATCTAAGCTATCAAATTTTCTGGCTTTGTTGCCGAGGACCAATAGATCGTCTTAGATTCATGAACAAACCTCATACTAGAACCCAAGGAAAAGCGAATCTTTTTGAATTTAAGTAAGAACTTGGATGTCTAGAGAGACAGAAGAACAAGGAGAAGCTACTTGAGTGTACTTCATAGTTTAAGTTTGTATACATCATGGGTGACAACATGGAGAACCTTCAGATTCGAAACAATCCTCTCTTCCCTGGAGCTCTTCCAGCAATTGATCCACCTGCTGGAGGTGGTGCTAGTGCTGGTTTTTAGCAGATCGACAAGCAAAATGTTGTAGTTACGGAGCAACAAGGCACAAATCAACCTCAACAGAGGGTGACTTTGGTGCTATATGATACTCTTGAGGCTTTCTATGCGAATCTTGATGGGATTCGTCCGCCTCCCATTGAGAGGATAGACTTTGAGATCAAGGCTGGTCTCATTAACTTGGTGCAGCAAAATCAGTTTCATGGGTTGCCATTTGAGAACCCTATGCACCACTTGGATAAATTTGAAGCCATCTACAATACTATTCAGCACAATGGGGTACCTGCTGAAGCTCTGAAATGCAGGTTATTCATCTTCTCATAGAATGACAAGGCTATGAGATGGCACAACAAGTCTAGAGCCAAACTCTTTGACCACTTGGTAAGCGATTAAGGCAGCCTTTTGGGGGCATTTATTTAGGAAGTTGTGATCTATGTCACTCCGAAACAAGATCGCTGGATTTAACAAATTGACTATACAGATTGGAATCTCCTCAATATTTTCTACAATGGAGTTGAGAAGAAATATAAGAATGTTATGGACACCGCAAGCAATGGTGACTTCATGGCCAAGATTGTAGAAGAGGCGTACATGTTGGTGTATAATATGGCGAATATCCAAGCCAATCGCAGATCCAATTTTGATCACGGTAGAGGGCCTATAGCAGCAGATGCGAAGAGGATTGATGATTTGCAATCAAAGCTTGATGAGTTGATGAGAAGAGATCAGAAAGGAGAACAAAATGATGCACTTGTGTTCCAAGAGCAGAAATTGGGACAAATGTATCAAGAGTTCATGTCTGAAGAGCTGAATGGTGGTCAAGCAGACGTGAATTACATTGGGGGTCAAGGAAACTTTGGAAACAGAGGTTTCAATCAACAGAACCAATTCCAAAACAAGCCAAACCAACAAATTAAAGTGTATTCAATACTGGATATCAGAACAAAAATCAGAATCAGAGCAGTGGTTTTGGGAACAATGATTATCAACATAAGTAGTATGGTTCAGGAGGATTCAAGAACAATTACCAATCGGGCTATCAGAATCAGAACAAAGGACAGTCTTCCACAACTTCTCAAGATAGTGAGCTCAAGAAAATGCTACAGTAAGTCCTGGAAAATCACACTAAGTCTGCTGCGGACATAAATCAGAAGGTGGACAATATGTACAGTGATCTCAATGGGAAGTTCGAGACATTGAGTACAAATATGAAATTTCTGGAAACACAGGTTGCTCAGACTTCTACGAGCAACAGGGCCCCTATGGGCGTCATTCCAGGCAAACCAGAGAATAATCCCAAGGAATACTGCAGCGCTTCACTTTGCGAAGTGGTAAGGATTTGAAACATTTGTCCAAAATAGAAGAGCAAGGATCGACCGATCCCTGCCCTAGGATCGATCGATCCATGCCTTTAAACGCCTCAAACCGATACATGTCATAACGAGGAAACATCTAATTCTCATGATAAACCGAAGACACTGGAGGTTGAGGAAGACTATGTACCACCCCTGCCTTACATCCTTAAGCCTCCATATCTGTCAAGACCCTGTCAAAAGATCATGGAACGCGAGTACGAGAAGATGAAAAATCTAGTTGCTGAGTTACATGTACGATTGCCTTTCGTAGAGGCAGTCAACATGGTACCTTCTCTTAATAGGTACATGAAAGAGATTCTTTCGGATAAAATGACCTCAAAACAAGGTGTATCAGGGCTTACTGCGGAGTGTAGCGCAGTTCTACATAAGATCGCACCGGAGAAACGCGAGGATCAAGGTTCTTTTTGTATTACCTTGCAGGATTGGATCGCTTACTTTTGAGTGATGTCTTTGTGATTTGGGGTCAGGCGTTAGTGTAATGACTTTGTGAGTATCTCAGCGGTTTAATCTGACAAACTACAAGCCCACAAGAATGTCATTGGTACTTGCAGAGAGATCGATTCAAAGACCAGTGGGTATTTTAGACTACATTCCCGTTGGCGTTGGAGAGGGCTATATGTTTACAGATTTCGTACTCCTGGAACTTGAAGAAGAACCCAAGGATCCTATTATCCTTGGAAGACCTTTCTTTTCTATTGCGCGAGCTATGATTGATGTGCAGAACGGTCAGATAGATCTTCGCCTTGGAAAGTTGACTATGAAGTGAAACATTGAGAAATCCATGTAGAAGCCTACCATATATGGCACACATTTTCGGTTGACACACTTGCTGATGTGATTGAAGACTCTGCTTAATAGTTGTACATTGAGGACTCACTACGAGTTGCTTTGACTCTGATTGAAGGTGAATATGGGTTTCTAAATGAAGATACATCTGAGGTTGCCCCATTGCTGGACTCGGCACCTACTATTGACAAGCAGGATGCATACATCAAGCTCGAAGAGCCATCTCCTGCAACATCTACCTCCTTAATGGCGAGCTCGAATACTGATTGGAGCAAGCTGAAAGCTCCAAAAATCGAACTCGAGCCACTTGCTGCAGGACTAAGGTACGTTTTCTTAGGTCCTAACTTTTCATACCTTGTGATTGTTAGTGCTAATTTGAACAGTGTTGAGACTGCCTTACTTCTTTCGAAGTTGGGGAAGTACAGAAAAGCGTTAGGATATTCTTTGGATGATATCACAAGTATTTATCAAAATCTTTGATGCATAGGATCCACTTGGAGGATGAATCCAAGAATTCTATCGAACATCAAAAGAGACTCAATCCTAAGATGATGGAAGTTGTCAAGAAGGAGATTCTTAAACTCTTGGGTGCAGGTGTGATCTATCCCATCTGTGACAGTACATGGGTAAGTCCGGTACATGTACCAAATAATGGTGGGATCACTGTCATCACTAATGAGAAGAATGAGCTCATACCCACCAGAACTATCACAGGCCACAAGATGTGCATTGACTACAGGAAGCTGAACTCGGCCACGAGAAAGGATCATCTTCCACTTCCTTTTATTGACAAAATGCTTGAAAGACTTGCCAATCATCGGTACTACTATTTTCTTGATGGCTATTTAGGTTTCTTTCAGATTCCCATCCATCCGACGAACCAGGAAAAGACCACATTCACATGTCCTTATGGGACATACACCTACCGGACAATGTCGTTCGGACTGTGCAATGCACCTGCAACTTTCCAATGCTGCATGATGTCTATCTTCATAAACTTGATCGAAGATATCATGGAAGTCTTCATGGATAACTTTTCTCTATATGGTTCTTCATTTACTAACTGTTTGTCTAGCTTTTGCATGGTTTTAAAAAGATGTGAAGAGAAACATTTAGTATTGAATTGGGATAAGTGTCATTTTTTGGTGCAGGATGGGATTGTACTTGGCCACAAGATCTCAGAGTGGGGCATTAAAGTTGATTGAGCCAAGGTAGAGGTGATGATGAGCCAGCAATCCCCTACATCTATTAAGGATATTCGCAGCTTCCTTGGACACGCAAGATTTTACAGACAGTTTATCAAGGATTTCTCCAAGATAACCAGACCTTTGACTCCATTACTTTGTAAGGATGTCAAATTCGATTTTGATATTGATTTTTTGTTAGCCTTTCAGAAAATCAAGGAGGCACTAGTCAGTTTCCAGTTGTGCAACCACCAGATTGGGATTTACCTTTTGAGGTAATGTGTGACGCTAGTGACTATGCAGTAGGAGCAGTGTTGGGTCAGAGAAAGGATAAGAAGCTCCATGTGATCTACTATGCCAGTAGAACACTCGATGACACTCAGATCAAATATGCAACTACGAAAAAGGACCTATTAGCAGTAGTTTAAGCATTTGAGAAGTTCAGACAATATTTGGTGGAATCCAAAGTCATTTTTCATATCGATCATGCGGCTTTGAGGCATCTTATGTCAAAAAAAGATGCTAAACCGAGACTATTGATATGGATTTTGCTGTTGCAGAAATTTGATCTGGAAATTCATGACAAACGAGGCACCGAGAATGGTGTAGCTGATCACCTTTCTCGTCTGCGAGTGGATGTTGAAACTCCACTTGACGATAGTCTTCCAGAGGAGAATGTCTACATGGTAACCTTGGTGGAGGAGGATTATCTGAATGAATTGGATGTTTTTGCCATTAGACAGATCCATGACGAGATCCCTTGGTTCGCAAACTTTGCGAACTATCTAAGTTCCAAAGTAGAGCCGCCAATCGCAGGCTATGCGAAGAAAAAGTTCCTCAGAAACGTTAGACCTTATTTTTGGGATGATTTGTTTCTCTACAGGAGATGTTCTGTTGGACTTTTTCGCAGGGGCATTCCAGAGTCAGAAGTGTAGGATATTCTCTATCATTGCCATGGTTCAGAGTATGCTGGACACATCGCTACCATTAAGATGGTTTTGAAGGTACTACAAGCAGGTACCTTCCTTTCAGGAATTTCATCAAACACTTTCGGTGCATGAAATATCCTAGGTTCATGAAATATCCTATGTTCATAAACTATGTTATCAGGCTAATTCAAGCATTAAACACAAAGACAAGTGAAGATCAATTGATAATTGCTCGATTTAACAACCTAGCAATCACAGATTCATGAAATCCCCTATGAGAAACCCTAAACCTAACTAGAAAATTACTCGCTCATATTCAATGAACAATCACAACAGAAATCAAGAGAGAACATGATGTAATTGCAATTGAATGAGTAAAAGGTTTCAGAAATTCTTCTCCAAAACGAAGTACAGGTTCATATTCGTCTCCCTTAGGTTACAAAGCACTCTCTCTTGTATAAATCTCAGAAAAAATATAATGAAAAGTCTAACACGAGTTTAAGTCTTTAGGATGCAACTTGATTTTCGAAATCTCAGTTTTGTTCAAATAGGTTGTCAGTAAATCGTGACAAGGATCGATTGATCCCTGTCATTCTGCCAGGATGTTTCACCTCTTCAAAAACACTTCCTTCGATGCTTGAAATCCATCTAAAATATGATCTTTCCGCACAAAAAGTCTCTTTACCTATAAAAACACTAAAGAACACAAAACTGCTCCAAAGAGAACCGAATACATACTAAAATACCATATATCTCGACTAAAAACCGCAGTAAAAACCTATAAAATGCTAACACATCAAATCTTTGCTTGTCCTCAAGTAAAGGAAACGAAGATTAAGTCTACGGGAAACGAAGTTTGAAAACAAAATGGACCTTATTGTATCAATGGACCTTACTCTGCACTACTTTCGCTAACAACATAGACTCAGGACAGTTAGAATATTCTCCCCAAGAATCTCTGATTGATCTCCCAAACCCATCCATACTCCAAACTCTGAATCTACAAGCTCAACATTCATGTCAACAACTCTCTACATTCATTCAAATAAGTGTGAGACTTTTTAACAAAAGAACTCATAATCAAGAATTCGGGCTAAGTAATCAAGGGCTTTTAGTGGTGAGACTTAAAGTGTTTCGGGGTATCAAATCCGCGCCAGGATGCAAAACATTATGCAAAATCGTAGGAGAGAAATAGTATAATGATATTCATGTCCTCTAACTACCCAGGTGAAAACCACCAAGTGAAAGTAAACCAAATATGTGCAATCTTCAGGGTGCATTTAAACAACAAAATAATATGTAAATGTTAATTTCTAAAACAGATATAAAGAAAAAGAAATGAATTTTCGTTTTATATATATATACACATGAAAATCCGGTAGAAATTAGTAATACAGTGACATTTTTAATCTTAGAACACCCATACAACATGAAGAAATGCAACACATCCATCTAAACCTCTAAAACGACCAACAGTGAGAAATCAGACACTCATGACGGTGTCTAAATCATCTAAATTGTTCAATCTTACCTAAGTAATTAAAAGGTTCATGTCTACCCTATTCATTTGTAGAAGGAGTATTGGTGGCATTCTGCGTCGGATAGCAATCTCTCAAACAAAAATCCAAGGAGAATAAGAAAGTAATCGACCTATCCTCAAGATCCCCCTAGCGAAACTCAACATGAGAGAACTCGTCCTCTGATGGCACTACAACGTCCAAGCTCTGAACTCCGCAGCTGAAGCAGCAGTTGGGATTGGCGGTGGCGGGTCGAGCCCATAAGTAGTGAAATCCTCCGAAAATAGCTTTGTGATCACAGGATCCGTAGGTGCAATAGGTGGAGGCATATGCACCTCATAATCAGCATCATCATCATGGTCCCCAGGAGGACTTGAGGAACCCTTCTTAAGAGAAGGGGGATAGGGGCAGAGACGCTCTGCAGGTGGTAGAAACTCAACTCCTAGGGAATCAGAAAGGGATGCCAGGTTCGGGCATGGCAGCTCAATCTAAAGAGACCTCTGCTGGCGATCCTGGAAGTGGTAGATAAAAGGTCTCGAATCATCAATGAACTGCTTCTAGGGGGAAGCTAAGATGGCACAATCTACGAGATGCTTCCCATCGAGGAAAGCATAGTGAGATCTCTGGTCGTGATAAATCTTCACCTGCTTAGGGAGCTTGAACTCTACCCTCTGTGACCAGTGAAGTCAAACTTCACAAAGCGCAGAAGACGGGTGATAAGAGCACCTGCAGCAAAATACTTCTTCTCAGAAACAACCGCCTTGAAGAAGGTGAACTTATCAGCAACTACCGCGACCATGTTCAGATCCATAGCCGCCAAAAAATGAACCTGAGCTCCCAAATCCCAAGTGTGTCTAACGCCAATGAATAGAAGACTTAACTCGTCATTGGTAACAACAGCCTGAATAGACTTGGCGTAGATATGAGAGCTAAGGACCTTGACTGCGAGTCGAAGAACGGGGCTGCGGATACGAGATTGCTTTGTACTCCCTAGAAACAAATTGCCCAGCAGCAATATAGTTCTAAAACTCGTTGGACCTCGGAAAAGTTGGTACATAGGTAGCTCGACCCTGCGCAAAACCAAACACTCGTGCCAAATCCATGAGGAAAATAGAGTGAAGCTGACTATGCACGATGAAAGAGAATGTGCCTTGGTCTGCTACAGGGTTTTCCATATCTTGATAGACCAGGCGCGCAAATGCTAAGAACTCTCAGCAGACCTCATGGTAGACATGCTCCTGAAGCTCCGGAAAGCCTCAGAGTCCCATCCTATGGAAGAAATCGAAGAAGTCCTGTTCAATACCCAATGCCTCCAGGAGGTCGTTGTCAATGACTCGGGTCTTTGCGAATGTAATATGTCCTAAATCTTACAGGAATTTCGAGTCGTGCTCGTCCAACTCCTTAGTATAGGACGGTTGGCGGGGTGTGTGAGATCGTTTCTTCGAAACTGCTATGTAAATTAGAAGTAGATCGCTTCCTTATCTTGGGGACCTCTCCGATTTTGCGTCTATCCATATCCTGCGAAAACGAACACTTGGAGACCAAATTAGTATCAAAATCAAAACAATACAAACACGAAAAAAGTTTTCACTTTATTTCAAAGGGCAATGTTCCAGTGGAAACTAAACTCATAGACATCAAGAGCATGCATCAAAACAGTTCACAAAACAAGAACATCATCAACATATCCAATTTTCGTTTTGCATTCATAGTCCAAGTGAAACTAAGAAAATTCATCGCAACCAATCATCAAAACATATAGAAATCATTCATGGAGATTCCAAAAAGAATAATATCATTAATAAACAAGGAAAATCGTAAAGAACAAGCATCCTCGCAAATTTCTGGCGTCCGAAATGCAAAATCAGAAAATCACCAAATTCAACCCCAAATCGCTAAATCTAGGTGCAATCCTACTTTTAAACATCATAGAATATGTATATAGCATCATTCAAGTACCAAAAATCGATTAAAAATCAAGGAAACAAAAGTTCCCAAAATCACCTTAAAAAGTGACGAATATTGAAGTAGAGATTGCGAACACATACCTTCAAATTAGCAAAAACTGATCAGATAGAATGATAGAGGGTGAAAAGCTAAAGAGTTTAGCTCAAAAATCACTCAGATCCGTGAAGATTTGAGCAAAAACGAGTTGGAAGGGAGATATTTTTTGTTTTTGAAGAAAAGAGAATTATGAAGAACTTACCTGGTTGTCGTGAGTTTATGTTGTGTTTTCGTGACAAGGATCGATTGATCGTAGACAAGGATCGATCGATCCTTGTCCTTCTGTTTGGGTATGGAAAATGGCATGGATCGATCGATCCTGGTGTAGGGATCGATCGATCCTTGTCATTCTTTGCGGGGCACCTATTTCTGCAATTATAAATCCAAAAACACAAAAAAAATCAAAAGCACCAAAAAAAAAATACAAAAACGAAAAACACTACAAATCTAGCTAAATGAAAACAAAAACTACCTAGTGAGTTGTCTCCCACTCAGCGTTTGTTTAAAGTCTCTAGCCTGACTGTAACGCGATCAGACGACAGGTGGACCCGTTAAAGGAGTTCGCATTCCTTCCTCGGGTGGCGCGTCTGCAATGTATGGCTTCAGTCTTTGGCCATTCAAAGTGAATCTTCGTCCATTGTTGTCAAGAATGACAGTTCCATATGGTCGAACATCAGCAATCAAAAATGGTCCCGACCAACGCGATTTGAGCTTTCCTGGAAATAATCGCAAACGTGAGTTAAATAAGAATACCTGATCTCCTGCGGTAAAATGGCGTGGAATGATCCGTCTATCAAGGAAAGCCTTTGTCCATTCTTTGTAGATTTTTGTGTTCTCATAAGCATTCAAGTATATCTCATCGAGTTCATTAATCTGAATCATCCGCTTCTTAGAAGCAGGCTTGATGTTTAAATTCATCAACTTCGTAGCTCATAGTTCGTTGTACTCTAACTCAACAGGCAAATGACAAGACTTTCCATAGATTAAATTGTATGGAGTTGTGCCTAGGGATTCTTAAACGTAGTACGGTATGCCCATAGTGCTTCATTGAACTTCATAGCCCAATCTTTCCGCGTCTTGCCAACTGTCTTCTCCAAAATTCCCTTAATTTCCCTGTTGGAAATCTCCACTTGATCGTTGGTGTGAGGATGATAAGGTGTAGCTACCTTATGTCGAACTCCGTGCTTCTTAAGCATACTCTCAAATAATATGTTCATGAAATGAGATCTCCCACCAGTGATGACGACACTGGGAACTCCAAATTGTGGGAAGATCACTTATTTGAACATCTTCAAGACGACCTTAGCATCATTTGTAGGGCTGACCAGCGCTGCAACCCATTTGGACACATAGTCCACAACGACCAAGATGTATTGATTTCCATAGGATGGTGGGAAAGGTCCCAGGAAATCAATGCCCCCAAACATGAAATTCCTCTACTTCCAGGATGAAGTTCTGAGGCATCTTGTTCCTTTTGTTGATATTGTCTTTTCTCTAACAGGCATCGCACTTAAAAACGAAATCATGGGCGTCTTTGAACATAGTAAGCCTGTAGAAAACTGCTTGTAATACCTTCGAAACCGTCTTGAAGGTAGCGAAGTGTCCAACATACTCTAAACCATGGCAATGATAGAGAATGCCCTGCAGTTCTGACTCTAGAATACACCTACGAAAAATCCCATCAGAACATCTCTTGTAGAGAAATGGATCATCCCAAAAATAGTGTCTGACGTCTCTGAGGAACTTTTTCTTCGTATATCCTGCGAAATTTGGTGCCTCTACTTTGGAACTCAGATAGTTCGCAAAGTCTACGAACGAAGGAATCTCGTCATGGATCTGTCTAATGGCAAAAACACATGCTTCATTCAGGTACTCATTCTCAGAAGGGTTACCATATTGACATTCTCCTCTGGAAGACTATCATCAAGAGGAGTTTCAGCATCCACTCGCAGACGAGAAAGATGATCAGCTACACCTTTCAAGATCGAATTCCTATAACAACAAAATCCATCTCAACAGTCTCGGTTTTGAATCTTTTTTAGACATAAGATTCCTCAAAGCCGCATGATCGGTATGAACAATGAATTTGGATCCCACCAAATATTGTCTGCATTTCTCAAATGCATAAACCACAACTAAAAGCTCATTTTCCGTAGTTCCATACTTGATCTAAATGTCATCATGTGTTTTGCTGGCATAGTAGATCACATGGAGCTTCTTATCCTTTTTGTGACTAAACACTGCTCATATTGCATAGTCACTGACGTCACAAATTACCACAAAAGGTAAATCCCAATTCAGAGGCCGCACAATTTGAGCGCTGACTAGTGCTTCCTTGATTGTCTGAAAGGCTAACAAACAGTTAGTATCAAAATCCTTGATAAACCGTCTGTAGAATCCTACTTGTCCGAAAAAGCTACGAACATCCTTGATAGATGTAGGAGGTTGCAGGCTCGTCATCAAATCTACCTTGGCTCTGTCAACTTCGATGCCCCTCTCTGAGATCCTTTAGCCAAGTACAATCCCATCCTGCACCATTCCCAATTCAAAACCAAATGTTTCTCTTCACATCATTCTAAAACCCTGGAAAGGTTAGACAATCAGTTAGTAAACGAAGAACCATATACAAAAAGTCATCCATGGAGACTTCCATGATATCTTCGATCAAGTAAGTGAAGATAGACATCATGCAATGTTGGGAGGTCATAGGTGCATTGCATAATCCGAATGACATTCTCCGGTAAGCATATGTCCCATATGGACATGTGAATGTAGTTTTCCTAGTCCGCTGGGTGGATAGGAATCTGAAAGAAACCTAAATAGCCATCAAGAAAATAATAACAAGGACGATTAACAAGTCTTTCAAGCATTATATCAATAAAAGTAAGTGGAAAATGATCCTTTCTCGTGGTCGAGTTCAGCTTCCTATAGTCAATGCAGATCTTGTGGCATGTGATAGTTCTGGTGGGAATGAGCTCGTTCTTCTCATTAGTAATGACAACGATTCCATCTTTCTTTGGTACAATATGTACGAGACTTACCCATGTACTATCAGAGATGGAATAGATCACACCTGCTTCCAAGAGTTTCAGAATCTCCTTCTTGACAACTTCCATCAGCTTAGGATTGAGTCTCCTTTGATGTTCAATAGAAGTCTTGGATTCATCCTCCAAGTGGATCCTACGCATGCAGAGATCTAGAGAAATACCTGTGATATCATCCAAAGAATATCCCAACGCTTTTCTATACTTCCTTAACTTCGAAAGAAGTAAGGTAGTCTCATCATTGTTCAGATTAGCATTGACAATCACAGGGTATGTAGCGTTTGGACCTAAGAAAACATACCTTAGTCATGCAGGTAGTGGCTTGAGTTTGATTTTTGGAGCTTTCAGCTCGCTCCAATCAGCACTCGAGCTCGCCACTATTGAGGTAGATGTCGCAGGAGATGACTCTTCGAGCTTGATGTGTGCGACCTGCTTCTCAATAATAGGTGATGAGTCCAGCAATGCAGCAACCTTTCAGAAACCCGTATTCACCTTCAATCTGAGTCAAAGCAACTCGTAGTGGATCCTCAATGTAAAGCTCTTCATCAGCGTCTTCAATCACATCAGCAAGTGTGTCAACCCAGAATGTGTGCCCATCAATGGTAGGCTTCTTCATGGATTTCTCGATATTGAACTTCATAGTCAATTTCCCAAGGCAGAGATCTATCTGACTGTTCTGCACATCGATCATGGCTCTGGCAATAGATAAGAATGCTCTTCCTAGGATAATAGGATCCTTGGGTTCTTCTTCAAGTTCCAAGACTACGAAATCCATAAACACGTATCCCTCTCCAACCCCAACGGGAATGTTGTCTAGAATACCCACTAGTCTTCGGATAGATCTATATGCAAGTACCAATGGCATTCTTGTGGGCTTGTAGTTTATCAGATTCAATTGTTGAGATACTGACAATGGTATCACACTAACCCCTGACCCCAAACCGCAGAGACATCGCTTAAAATTCAGTGTTCCAATCCTACAAGGTAATACAAAAGGACCTAGATACTCGCATTTCTCCGGTGGGATGTTCTGTAGATATGCACTACACTCTGCAGTAAGCACTGATACACCTTGTTATAATATCATTCTATCTGAAAGAATCTCCTTCATGTACTTCTTAAGAGAAGGTACCATTTTGATTGCGTTTACGAAAGGCAATCGTACATGTAACTCACCAACTAGATTCTTCAGCTTCTCGTACTTGTGTTCCTTGATCTTTTGACGGGGTCTTGATGGATATGGAGGCTTAGGGATGTATGGCAGGGGTGGTACACAGTCTTCCTTAACCCCTTCATTTCATCACGAGAATTTGATGTACCCACGTATTGACAAGGATCAATCGATCCTAGTGCACGGATTAATCGATCCTTGTCCTTTTGTCGAGAGGCAAAACTAGTCAAGGATCGATTGATCCTAGGGCAGGGATCAATCGATCCTTGCCCTTCTGTTTTGGACGAGTTTTTCAACTCTTTACCACTTCGCAACATGATGGCACTGCAATATTCCTTGGGATTTTTCTCTAGTTTGCTTGGAATGATGACTGGAGGGGCTCCGTTGCTCGCAGAAGTCTGAACAACCTGTATTTCCAGCAATTTCATATGAATACTCAATGTCTCGAACTTCCCATTGAGATCACTGTACATATTGTCCACCTTCTTATTTATGTCCGCAGCATACTTAGAATATGTGATTGTTAGGTTGTTAGATCGGAAAATTATCAATTAATCTTCGCTTGTCTTTGTGTTTACTGCTTGAATTAGCTTGATCACCTAGTTCATGAACCTAGGATATTTCACGCATCGAAAGTGTTTGATGGAATTCCTGAAAGGGAGATAAGTGAGAAATTTTCTTAGACCAATAGAATTTGATGTGTAACCAATTTATGAACAAATCAATCCCGTCTAGAATGCATGCTTAGGATTCAAAACTCAACGGAAGTTAGTGTCTAGGATCCTTAAACATAGGTAGTTGGCGCTATGGAAGTAGGTTGACTATAAAATTGTGAATTGAGTTCAAAATTGTCCTTAAAAGTTTCTCTGACAACAAACTTAAATCCTGGCGAAATGATTTTCTTGAGAACACCCAATACCCAGCGTTTCCCTTTAATTGATTTATAACTCCTGCATTTCTTTGTTTCTTGCCTGCATGATTCCGAATTGCTGCATCAATCTACAAACCTTCTTTTTCACTTTAGCCCGCGTTTGATATGAAAGTTTTACGTGCAACCTTTGGTCTCTGTGGATTCGATCCCGATCCACTACAACGTACACATCTGTACGCTATCAAACATGCATTTCTCACTCTTTGCATCCAATTTATTCCTTTGTTCTCCCGGCACTAATACAAAACCAACACAACCAAACACACTTAAGTGGTAAAGAGAGGGTTTAGTTTTGTTTAGTACCTCGAATGGGGATATTTCCTTAAGGACTTTGGTAGGAATACAGTTAATGAGATAACATGATGTTACTACGGCATCACTCCAAAAAATCTTGGGAACATTGGTGTGAAACATCCTGGATCTTGAAACCTCCATGAGATGCCTATTGTTTCTCTCGACAACTCCATTTTGTTGAGGTATATAGGGACAACTCGTTTGGTGTATAATGTCATGCTTGGCTAGATGACTTTTGAATACATTACTTGTATATTAACCCCCCATTTTTGACCTTAACACCTTCACATTAGCATTAAATTGATTAGTCACATAAGATTGAAAGTTCATAAATGTTTTTAACAATTTATCTTTAGATGGAAGCAAGGTAATTTATGTGTACTTTGATTTTTCATCTATAAATGTAACAAAGTACTTACTATATCACTAGATACCGATAGAGAAGTCCAAACATCAGAATGTATTAAGTCAAAATATTTTTCATAAATCGTTTCTGATTATGGAATAACCGATTTGCAATGCTTTCCTAAGATGCATGCTTCACAATCTAAATGATAAAGTTATCTGTTAGGCATCATAGGTTCTAAAGCACGAAAATGTGAGTGACCTAATCTAACATGTCACATAGTATTTTCATTTAAAATCGAGGTGCTGGTCATGCATAAAGGAGTAGAAGTAGAGGGATTAAGAAGTTTAGTCTTTTGAAGTTGATAAAGTCCATCTCGGCTATGCCCTTCTCCAATGATTTTTCCTGTCTTAAAATCTTGAAATTGAACAGCATTAGACCTAAAAACCACTTGACAATCCAAATCCATAGTTGCTTTCTTTACGGAAAGTAAAGAGGATGTAAACTGAGGCAAATATAATGCGGTAGATTCCTTATCAAACAACTTAAGATTCCTAATTCCTCCTATCTTAATCATATCTCTACTAGCTACCACCATAACTTCAGAGGCTGCTCTAACATCACTAATCAATTCCTTATCACAAATCATATGATGACTAGCTCTGAAATCGACTAGAATGGGTTTAGAGTTAAGATATTGTGTATCACACTTCTTGGAGGAGATAATGGTTTGGCGGCTATGATAAAAGATATTAAGTCACCTTTGCTTATAGGACAATCATTGATGCTAGAATAACATATGTACTTTTCTTTAGAATCACTTATGAATGCCGAGAACATAAGATGTTCCCTTAATCATTTGTTGTTCGGTTCTTCTGACCTCTTCTTTAGATGAATTACTTTCAGCCATTCGAGACTTCACACAATTATTTGAGTGTCTTCTCTTGACTCTATTTTGTATGGATCGACGCTTATTCTTGGACTTCTTCCTTTGCTTAATTGTATTTTCCTTTGGATTCAAAACCGGCTCCATAACTCTTTTCAAAGAGTATGTGTGATGTTCCTTCTCTTTGAATGATAGAACACACTTCTTCTGAGTTAGGAAGAATATATATTCTTAGAATATTCTTGATCAAATCATTGTAGACCAGATTGAGAGCCAAAAGAATGCTAAATACCTTGTCTTATTTTTGTCTTTCCCTTAGAACCTTCGGATTGTTGGTGATTGGTCTAAGAGTATCAAGCTCGGACCAAAAGCTTCTAAACCGACCAAAGGACTTTTTGAACTCCATATCTTCTTCATTCAATTCATTGATAGCCTTTTTAACTTCAAAAACTCGAGTAAGATTGGAGACATTGCCATAGACGATTTTAAGGCTTTCCCACAATGTCTTAGACATTTCACAATGAGAGTATGCTTCCAAGATGGAATTTGAGAGAGATCTAAGGATGATATCAAGAGCCTGGTTGTCTTCTTGAACCCACTTGTTTTCATCCATATGGCGGGTCACTTGACTACCTTATTCAACCATCTTCTTTGGTGCTTCAACCATCATAATGTGGATGTCCGAAAGTCCATTGCTCTTTAACACAACCTTGGCCAATCTAGACCATATAAGGTAGTTTTCTCCTTTAAGAATCACAGGTATGAAGACTTCCTTCATGCTTTCCATAGCTGCAATGCTTTTATACATTGGATAATGCTTAGAGGATTTAAAGAGGAAGAACACAAAACCAGAAAATATCAAACTGAAAAAAGACGAGAATTTTGCGGAATTTCTTGAAGTTTAGGAGCTCAATGGCTCTGATAAAGTATTAGAATTAAGAGATTTAGAGATTAGAATTGAAGAATCATTGTGATAGAGAATAGAGATGTTGTTAGAATGAGAGAGTAGAATAGAGAATTTGATACAAGGAAATTATATTCCAAGATTTTATTCTTGTAACGATAATGGTTCTTTTATAAGTACAAGAACCATTACTCTAAAGAAAAACAATAAAAATATAAAGAAGATAAATCTACACAATCTTCAAAGAAAATTCAAAAACCAAAGTTTCGCACTCTTCACACGGAGGAAAACTTTTGGAAAATTTTGATCGGACTTGATCAACCCAACTTAACATGTCTTCTCCAACTTTGTATTTCCCAGAATGGAGAACTAGGTAGAACCTGGTAAAACTTGATTGCTCCACTTTCAAATATTAACCTCGAAACGTACAAAAGATAATTAGTACAATGAACGAATGAATGTTAATTGCCACAATAAACGGTCTCCTACTTGATATTATTATAGTCTCTGTTTCTTTTCTTCTTCATGTCTCTTCTTGTCTCTCCATGGAAAAGCTTATAGAAACCATTCGTAAGTAATTATTGTTATCACAAAAAGGTATCCATGAAATCTGAACTAAATTGTATCAAATCGAAACCCAGATTTTCTATGTGGAGAAAGAGATAGAGAGGTGAACAAAAAAAGATAGATAATATAGAGAAGAGAACCTGATAGATATAAGGCTGAAATGGGGTCAAGAAAAACATAACAACCATGGCCTATGGGAATTTTAATAGAATCTTTTCATACCAAATTGGATTCAATGGAGATACGATCTGATCGTAGATTCAATCCCCCCAACAATACAGTAGAAACTAATACAATATAAGGTTCCAATTTCTCTCTGAACTTCCGGTGGAACTGTTCTTCGTCGTCTTCTTATTCTTCATTACTTACTCCGAGATACCGAAGTCATTGTTCTCGATCTCTTCCTTTGGTTTCAGAGTAGTGAATCATGGTGACGGGTGGAGGCGTTGAGAGGGAGTTGGTGTTGCAAAAATGGGTGATGGATGAAGGGCTCGTTGGGGGTGAAGGGTTGGGTTTATATATGGTGGTTGGATCATCAAGGCGTTGGTGGAATTAGAGCTGAAGGGAGGCATTAGTAAATGTGGAGGCAATCAAAACAATGAATAGAGGGGGTTACAAAGTAGTCATGGGTGGAGTAGTAAGACAAAGAGCAAGGAGGGATATAGTCAGAGGAGTTAGGGTTTCGTTTGAAATGCATAAGGGAACGGGCAGATGTCTTCTTGAAGAAGAAGACCAAGTGAGAGTTGGGCCGATGAAGATTACTTGGGCCTTGTGTCCTAGAAGAGTTTGAGAACTCCTTGTCGTTTGCCAAATCAAAGCACATGTCGAGTCTTCAAAACGGCAAGGCGTGTGGAGGAGAAAACAATGGAGCATTGGGAGTTGATGTGGCAGAAAGAGAGATATTTGGTGGAAGACTTACGTGGATAGCTTAGGAAGCCAAAGATATTGGCTTTTAATTAGTTAGATGTTAATCATCTTATGCTAGAGGAACTATCCAAAGCTTATTTTAAACTATGGAAGCTATTTCGTGGAGCATCAGCCAATGCTATTGAAAAATAAAAATCTCTATGATATAATTTTGCTGAGGATTGATCCTTTGTTTGCCTCTACAAAAAGAAAACAATACCAGAATTAGAGAGGACACATGAAGAAAAGGAAACATAGAAGAAGAAGAAGAAGAAGAAGAAGAAGAGAGGGATAGAAGAGAAAAGAAGTCGGTTTTAAATGGATTTGTTGAAAAGTATTAATGGGCTCATGAAGTAACTCGCGCCCAAGTACTTAAGTTTATGTTGTTGGTTAAAAAGTAAGTTAAGATTGTTAAGAAGTGTTCATAGCTAAGGATCTAAGAGAGTCACTAGGAGTTGTTATAGTTTAAACATGAGTTGTTGCTCGTGTAAGTGAAACTAGGATCTATAAGTATGATCAACAATGTGTTTAAGTAATAATGGTTAGTAGAAGAAAGACACTATAAGAATGTGAATGTATGTGATGGTGTAATGGTGTAATGATGTGGAAGAATGAATGAAAAAGAATTGACAGTTACCAGATTTATTTCAGAGAAAAGTGAATAAAGAAAACACAGAAAAAACAAACACAAAAATAAAGAGAGAAAGTGAGTAAGGGAAGACTGAAAGGGAACTAGCCTTAAGGAAGGAGTCAAAGTTCAAAAAATTTACTTGCATGTACAAAATAGTTACAAAATGGTGCATGCATAACTTTTCTTTATAAGTTGATCATTTTGCAGCTTTTCTGCGGAAGAGAAAAAATCTCACACAACGAGATGATATTGTAACACCGTCCCTTACTTCCAGGATACGGCATGCTACGACTCTACCTTAGAGTCTAAGCAACAACGGATTAAGTTCCAAGGATCAACTTTATTAAACTTAAACAACTCAAATCCATAATCGGTCTCAAATAACTCAATAACCAAAACCAATCAACAACTAAAACGTTTGAAGCAGAGAATCAGTGCAAAACATTAAAAAAAAACCATGTTGATCCCAAATAACACCATATGCCAATCGTGGTCTCCAGCTACTCGTCATGCTCACCTAAAAGGGGGCAAATGGGAAGGGTAAAAGAGATGTGACTGACAGGAAAATCACTCAGTGAGGTGGTGGATTGCTAATAGCGCGGTCCGAAAGCCTTGCTTATCCATAGACCCACTAATAGATTAGAACTAAACACACAATCATGGCACCTAATGTGCCCAAAGAATCAAACAAGTTCCTAGATGCACATCAACTGCACCAACCAGGTTTTTGCCATACAGGTCTTTCCTCGTGCCCTTTCAGGTCTTTCACTTTTAGGTCTTTCACCGGCTCGTCAGCCCCTCATACGATGCCCCGATCTACAGGAGCGCACCGTACCTCAAGCACAATCAACACAGAGAACCAGTACTGATGTGTCAGTATTTAAGTAGTTTTTATTATGGTTTTCACATGAGATTTATGGTTTTTAGTATGTATTCGGATTGTTTTGGTGCGGATTTGTGTTCTTTGTTATTTTTACAGGAATCGAGCTTGAATGTACGAAAAGAATGCATTTTGGATGGATTTCAAGCGTCAAAGGAAGTGTTCATGAAAAGCTGGAAAATACCTAGAAAATTGGACAAGGATCGACTGATCCATGTCTGTGGATCGATCGATTCCTTTCACGAATTGCGGACCGATTTTACGAAGAACCAGACCGAACTTATTTTGACCCGGATTACTATCAAAAGACCTAAACTCGTGTTTTACCTTGCAGAATGCACTTTTACAGACTTTTAGAGAGCAATAGAGAAATTTGTAACCTAGGGAGAAGAAGCCTCTTTGTTCTTCGATCGAGAAATTTTCGGAACACTTTTTACTCTTGTTTTTGCTTAATACAATCATGTCTCTCATGAATTTGATCTGTGTTTTTACAATCTCCATGAGTGAGTAGTATGTTCGTTGGGTTTAGGGATTCTCGCATAGGGATTCATGAGTTGTTGATATGGAATCGCATGATTAGGAATTTAATCTAATGGATCTTTATGTATGATTGATCGTAATGCATGAAATTAAACTGATCACTTAGTTTCTGAAGTTAGGTAACTTAACGCCTGGAAAGTGTTTGTTTAAATGCCTGAAAGAATCTTAGATGAGCAATTCTTCTTAAGCCAATGGAAGTTGATGTTTAAGTGAATTGTGAACATATCGAACATGTTAGTAATGCATGATTAGAAATTGAGGGTCAACGGAAGTTAGACTCAAGATTTCTAATGCATAGAGCACTTATACTACGGAAGTAGATCAGTTCTACATTAGTGTTTGAGTTCAAGACGGTTTATAACTTGTTCCTTGGTCTAAAATTTGAATCAACAATGAATCGTTTCCCTGAGAATACCTGATGCCCAACACTTCTTTGATTGATTTACAAACTTTTCATTGCTGCCTGCTTTCTTTGTTCTTTAGATTTCGATATTTGCATCATCTACAAGACTTGTTTTTAGCTTTAGCCCGCTGTTTGATTCTAAATTCTTCGTGCTACCTTTAGTCTCTGTGGATTTGATCCCGAAAAACTACAACGTATATCTGTGCGCTTGCAGTGTTATCTCGGCCAAAAACCTGAGCTATCAAGTTTTCTGGCGCCGTTGTCGGAGACCAATAGGAAGTCTTAGAACTTAGGATCATTGCGTGCCTAAGGCATTTTTCTTTATTTTGTTTAATCTCTTTTTTTATTTGTTTCTGTGCTTTCAGGTACATGAACAGGCCTCATACTAGAAGCCAAGGGATCGAAAATCTTGCTGAATTCGAACCGGAACATTCGTGTTTAGAGAGACAGAAGAAGAAAGAGAAGTTCCTGGAGGTTATTGAAGAATTTGAGTTTGCTCAAATCATGAGTGATAACTTGGGAGAACCCATTCAAGTTCTTCATAATCCTCTCTTTCCTGGAGCTCTCTTACGAGCTAACCCACCTGCTGGAGGTGGTGCTAATGCTGGTGCTCAGCAAGCTAGCCAGAAGAATGTTGCGGCTGAAGGGCAACAAGGCGCAAATCAACCTCGATAGAGGATGACTCTGGCGCAATATGACACTTTGCAGGCCTTCTATGCGAATCATGATGGGATTCGTCCGCCTCCTATTAAGAGAATGGACTTTGAGATCAAGACAGGTCTCATTAACTTGGTGCAGCAAAATCAGTTTCATGGGTTTCCATCACAAAACTCAATGCATCATCTGGATGGGTTTGAAGCCATCGTCTTGTGTTGGTTGGGGCGTGTCGGGATGAGATTGGTGTAGTCTTGGTTGGCTCGGTAGGTTATAAGGGTTGACAAGGAGGTGTTGCGGTAGATGGAACGACAAGTTCTCGACCTTTGTTGTCGTGGTATGCTCTTGCAAAGGCAAGTAACATGCTCGCTTTTGCCTTTCCTCGTCGATGAACAAGTAAGTTACTCGGACATTTATGTACCCGTCATATCCGTATAGAAAATTTTCTTTCACCAAGTGCTTCATGTCCATTTTCCGTTCTCCCCTTAACATGCGGAATTCCCCGAGGTTTACTCCCATGTGGAGAAATAGTGGAGTTAGGAAGCCTCTTATGCGAATCAAAGGCTTTTCCGTTGTCCTCAACTCCTCATTGTAGTCCAAAATTTCACAAAGGAAGACGGCTCCATTGTTAACGTTTTCTTCCTCAAGGT